>JBBBWG010029988.1:0-20961 GCA_037176905.1 Azolla pinnata
GCCGCTGCCGCCGAAGGCGACGGCGACATCAACATTAGCAATCGGCGCGGCACGAACATTAGGAATTGGGCCGGGGCGCGGTCCGCCGCCGCCGCCGCCGCCGCCGCCGCCCTCGTGTTGCTGTCGCACGCGGGGCCCGCATTCGCGGCCACTAAAGTCGAGGTGGGCGACGAGGTCGGCAGCTTCAAGTTCACGCCCGACACCGTCACGGTGGCCGCGGGCGAGAGCATCGAGTTCACACTCGTGGGCGAGACGGGCCACAACGTGGTGTTCGACCCGCCGCCCGCCGGCGCGCCGCCCGCCGTCGCCGACGAGCTCGCCAAGATCTCCATGGACGAGAACGACCTGCTGAGCGAGGACGAGCCGACGCACGTCGTCAAGCTCTCCACCCCGGGCACCTACACCTACTACTGCACCCCGCACAAGTCCGCCAACATGCGCGGCACCGTCATCGTCAAGTAAGTCTGCTTGCTGGGAATCCGATTCGATCCGACGCTGGGATCCCCGATCCGATCCTGGGAATCCGATCCGATCCCGGGAGTCTGATTCGATCCCGGGAGTCTGATCCGATCCTGGGAGTCTGATTCGATCCTGGGATCGTGATTCGATCCGACCCTGGGAATCTGATTCGATCCGACCCTGGGATCCCCGATCCGATCCGATCTGACCCCTGCGATCCCTGATCCGATCCCGGGAATCTGATTCGATCTGACCCCCCTGCGATCCCCCGATCCGACCTTGGCCCCCATCCGATCCACAACACCCGCTCTCTCTGGCGGCTCCCGACTCCGCTAAATCCCTGTATTAACTGCTCTTTGCTTCTTCTTTTTTTTTACTCGAGTAAGAAAGACCCCGCGTCCTCCTTCCGCCGATCGATCGGCTTCTCTTTCTCGTTGTCCAGCATTGGTCATCCCACGAATGACCTGCAACTGTGCTAATCGTCGTTGACCCTGCCTTATCGACGCAAATTATCCACGTGTGAACCGATCGCACCACTGCCACATGCTCGAGCCCCCGCATATTGCAAAGATCGCTGCCTTACTTGAGTTTCAAGATGTCTTCCGAACGATCACTCGATTGTGTAGGGCGATATTCTGGCACGACTACTTTCTCGGAGCATGCCCAGAGTGAATATTACACATCAAAAGGACAGCAAATCAACGGCCAAGAAGTCGAATCCTTGCGAGCTTCTTCACCAATGAGGAATGGAAGGAAGAGATTCGCAGACTGTGGAGATCTCAAGTGAATTCCAAGTGTCTTCAAACAGTTAGCCATTTCTTGTATGAGAAGGTGGATCGGAAAATGCTACTTTACAAGGAAAAAGGAGCTAACATGGAGAAGAGGCTTCAGATTCCTACAAGGTCTGCTTCTGGCTTCCTTTCCAATATGTTTCCAACTGATGAATGGTCCAATATGTTTCCAACTGATGAATGGTCTCAGGGAACCTTGGAAAACCAAGCAATTGTCTGGAATCGCTTTCGGTTAGAAGGTTTTCTTCAGATTTTATTGGGATACGATAGTGATGACCTTGTTAAGCCTTTTTTTAGAAAAAAATTTCACCGAGGGAGACACGCTTGAATCTTTCACTAAAGGGCTAGTCTTCCTCATCCCCCAAAAAAATGATGGCGCATCAAACGACATCCAAAAATGGAGACCGATTATAAGGTTCAAAGCAATTGTCGTGCAGATCGCAACCATTTCTGAACATGTTGATCCATCCATCACAAACAAGTTTTTTATTCAAGACGGATCCAGACGGATGACAAGCAGAAACAAATGGGCAGCCCTTCGATAGTGAACTGATTGGGAAAATGCATTCTTCTTTCTTAAATTGCAAAATAAGAAGAATGCAAACATGTATGTTGTCCGCTACAAGGACAAAATGGGAGAGAAATAGCCGAATTAACGCAGTTCGGGCTACATAGTGGAAGAGACTGTAGATAAATTAGCCTTATAGACAGGAAATGGTTCTTCGATTCGGTCTCTACGTCAAAATCCTAGAAGACAACAGAATATATGGATCCATTGACGACATGCCTCTGGCAACATCTTGTCTAGGACCCCGAGTGGGCATGCATCCGATTGAAAAACCCAGAGAAGATGGAACACCTTAATATACAGTTCTTTCGATACTCCACCAGGAAAATGTTGGAAGCAAAGAACATACAGGAAGGTACAACAGCTCCATCTACAATGGAGACCCAATGGGAATGCGAAGATTGTTTTTGAAAGGCTCCATGTTGCTCCAAAAGAATCGAGAAATCTGGCTGGAACTATGCCACACTATCAAAGCCAACATGAAGCACAATTTGGCTGTTGTTGCCTGAGAGCATAGAATTTTCTTCCTATACATATATATACACAGATGTGAAGACATTCAATCCTACAACCGACATTGCATCGACGTCTTTCTAACACTTTCTCTTAGCACAACTACAAACCGCATCTTAATTCACCACAAGATCTTGGTTTTTGACAAAGCTTTCAAGGGTAAAAATCTCAGAGTCCAAGTTCCTATGTTCAACCACATTTTCGAAATAGTGCGCCAAATATCACGATTCGCTTATTATATTATTCACCAGTGTTTTCAAAAAACTTACAGATTGCAGGCACAAATCACAAAGCTGCATCGATTTACTCCTCAAATATTTTGATTCTAAAATCTTGCTTACATTAGTGTCATGGCACCTTCATCGGACGCTCGAAATCCACATTCCAAAGATTGTAAACAGTCTCCAGTTTTTCTCCTCAAAGCAAACAAAGGAAAACCTTGAAGAGAATCAGAAGCAGACTTTGAGCATGCCTTTATTGGAGTCACAAGTTCTAAGGACCTATTTATAGCTCCAGATATCCTTAAAACATAAAGTGTTACAACAAAAATATTCCAAGAATTCCTTTTCTTTTCGGATAACACTGGGGAAAAATCTAGCCCATGGTATAAGATGGACCAGGTAGATTGATGACTGTGCTCTTCGTCTTGGTCATCATGAGGATGCTGTTTGTGACACCTTGCGATCCTATACCGCTATCACGAAGACCCTGTTCATAGAATTGGCCGGAGAAATAAGTTAGTTAAACCTGTCAAATAAGGCAATTTCTAACATATATGGTGTTCTAAATATCATAACTCCAAGGAAAAGAACGCACAAGCAGGGCCACAGCAATGACCGTTTCGTAACTCTGCTAGACAGAAACCTAGGACGTGCCCCAAACACATACGCGCATTTTATCAATCTTCAACAGACTACCCTTGCTCGAAACATCAATAAATGGGAGAACAATGCAAAAGGGCACTTTGCAAAATAAGGCAGCGATTCTGGACCCAACAAGCTGCTAGCAAAGAGAATAATGGCATATAAAGGAGAGATGTGAAGCGATGCAACACCATTCATCAAAGAGAAATTTTGGGTGGCATTGCAATAAAAAAGCTTTGGATTTCATGTATATATTGTGATACAACTCTGAGGAGTTTCCGATATATATAACATGTAATATCATCTTGATGCATAGATAGGTAGGGGTACCTGGAATGGGAAATGGTCGGGACCCCGGGCAGGAGCCGAATTGATTTGGACTGTCCCTGTCTCCATTGCATCACTGATCATGATCGCCTTATTGATGTCTTTCGTAAACACACAACCCTGAAGGTAAGAGCACACAGATAAAAAGAGTTACTTAGAAAACTCTGAGAAAAAACGGTGACAATCCCTTTGATATCTGGGAAATAAGAAGATCTTTAAGACGTACTTGCAGCCCAAAATTGCTAGCATTGCAGTGATGGATTCCTTGTTCCACAGTTTGGATACGGATGACAGGCAGCACCGGCCCAAATGGTTCTTCCCATGCAATCCTCATGTCCGGGCGGACATGGTCAAGAAGCAAGGGCCAAATGAGGTTACCTTCCCTCTTGTATTCCTGCCAGGGTACAAAAGAAGAAGATAAAAACAAATTGCTCTCCATCGTTATCTTATTCCAGTTTTCAGTATCAAAAGAAAAGAACACAAATCCTTTCTTTTTTCTCCCGAGTAAAAAAAAAAGGATCCATTTCTCTATTAGTATCAACGAGAATAGAAATAGCTGCAATGCCTCGTTCCTAGCTTGTTCACTGCATAGTATTTCCACATAAAGGGGATGAAACAGGAATCCTTTCTTTTTTCTACCTGACAAAATGTGGCACCCTTCTCCTTTGCATCCAGGACGAGCCCTTCAATAAACTTAGCCGAGGACTCGCTCACAACTGCAGTGATGTCCTTGTCGTCTTCAGGAGCACCCACCGTCAGCTTGCTCATCTTCGCTACCACCTTCTCCACCAAAATGTCTGCTACAGATTCAATTACAAGCACGACTTTGACAGCCGTGCACCGTTGTCCACTATTTTACCCCCGAAATACAGCATTTTAGTACAATTGGAGTAAAAGAAAAGACAGCGAAATAACTACAGATGAATTGCCTGAAAAACTGTATCTGCTTTTTCTACCTGTATGAAAACCCGCCCTTAACGATATTGGCCGCAGCGAGATCAAGATCTGCATCGTCTAGCACGATGCAAGCATCTTTGCCTCCGAGCTCCATTTGAAGGGGGACCATCCCAGCTTTCTTCGAAATGGCAATCCCAGTATCTCCACCAGTAAAACTGATCCATCGACAAACATAATAAGTACACATGTACATAGGTATATCTATATGTTAGTAATTGTACAGTCATAGAGCACTGAATGCATCCATGTAGCTCTATGTTAGTTATTGTATATTTTTAGTAGTAAAATTGACGAATGCATACAGTCTTTGTGTCGAATCCTAAATCCTCTCTTGTGATTCGAAAGCAATGAATTCGTCTTATCATTTTTGTTCCTGAAAAGAGAAGAGAAGAGAGTGGGTTTTTTCTCATTTACCTAATGCAATTGATCCCAGGATGCATGGTGAGGAAGTCGCCAATTTCAGATCCTTTTCCAGTAATGCAGCTAATAAGCCCTTTCGGGAATCCGGCTAAGTGGAAGCAGTGCACCATATGAAGCCCTGCAACAGCTCCCTGGGAGATAAATAATGCATGTCATAAGTCCTTTGGGAGTTCATAGCAGTAAAGGAAGATTGATCTTAAACAAGACCTGATAAACACGAATGGAAATCTAAGCTCTCTCTTGCACTCACTTGGGTTGGTGGCTTCAAGACTACAGCATTTCCTGCAATTAGTGCTGGAGCTATCTTTGAGACTGCCAAATTTACCGGGTAGTTAAATGGGGGGATAGCCAAGACTACTCCCAGCGGAATCTGTAAACAAAATAAAAATATTACAAGGATTAAGAGAATTCATCATTTGCACCCATATCCATCCATCTATACCTACGTCTATTCAGTTCAAATGCAAAAATCCTAGAACTATCCAATGCATCAACGAACGTTTACATCCCTGTATGTATTTTGATACATTCACCCAATTCATCATCCTTACTCTAGACAAACAAACCTACATATTCATGTGTTGATGCGTTTAGGACTTGAAAGAAATTCTTCCATCTACCCACACATATATTTTTTTTTGTATCCATCCGTGTACATACATCAATCATCGAAGATGTCACCCATGGTAGGATTATATGCATACATACATACAACATTTATCTTTTTTTTGGTATCAATCCGTGTACATACATCAATCATCGAAGATGTCACCCATGCTAGGATTATATGCATACATACACACACACACACAACACACAAGATGCATAAAACATCTACATACGTATACCTACATACACACACGCACAACAGATGCATACATACTTTGGAAGCAAGGCATAGCTTGTTCCTGTCATTTCCTGGGAAACTGTCGGGGGCAAGTAGCTTCCCTTCAGCAAGAATCCTTACACCTTCCTCAGCGCAGTAAGATATGAGATCGCCAGATCGAACCACCTGAAAGAACAGCTCCAGAAACATTAGGGCAAACAAGAACATGCACATGTAGCATAGCGTAACATATATCATCACCACCGTTGAAATGAATACACATGAGGCAATTAATGTTCTTCTAAACTTTTCTTTATTTCTTTATAGGGGGAGAATGGATCAAAGAAGACGAAGAAGGAGATGGAACTAACCTCTGTAACTGCATCTTTTGCCGGTTTCGCGATTTCTTTGACTAAGCATGCAGCTATGGGTTCTTTGTGCTCTTTCAGCAGAGCTGCAGCCTTGTGCAACGCCTCTGCCCTCTTCCACAAAGGTGTCTTTGCCCATAGCTTTTGCGCAGCTTTTGCACTCTCGATGGCCTTGTTCACTTCTTCCTGAGTACAAGCTACAAGCGAAGCACAAAAAGAAAGTAAAAAGAGACTGATGTGAAATGAAGCAAAGCTGTCATAGAAAACATGCCAAGAATGGACACAAAACAGTGCAAAGAACAGATAAGCGACATGAGAGGATCTAGGCTCTCAAGCAGTGAGATGAAGCATGAAGAACTCAAAAGAGATCCCAACGTGAGGATGATTGATATCACGGAGCATGATGGAATTTGAGGGAAGCAGAAGAACGTGAGAGGATCATAAGAGAGAGAGAGAGAGATACAGTTATGAATACTGTGAAGAGAAATAAAATACACAAGATATGCAAGGAAGATCATCTAATTTATGAACAGTGAAGGAGCACAAACTAAACTGAGAAAAGCCGTGAAATAAGGCATAGAATTGCAAGCGAAACAATAGAATTTTCACAATGGGTAGGCGTAGAACCACCAAGAACGAGAATTGCAAGCAAAAGACAGGAATTTTTTATACTGGGAAGGCATATAGCGCAACAAAGAAAAGAACAAGGGTACCTCGTGAACAAGAATGCCCAAAATGGAAGCATGGGGAATTCATGAAGAAGAAAGAAAGGCACAAAGCAAGAAGGAGAACAGGAAGAATTCGTGATGGAAGTGGGCATAAGGCAGGGAGGAGAATACGGAACAAAAACCAGAAAACCGGGCAAATTCGTGAGGAAGAAGACGGCATGAAGCGACGACGAGAACGCATGAAGAAGAGCCGGGGCGAATTCGTGAAGAAAAACTGGCACGAGAGACTTAGGAAACAGGAAAAGAAACAGAGCGCAAGAGGATTCGTGAAGGATTGAACGGCATGGAGCGAATGAAGAAGAAGATGAAGAAGCAGAAGAAGAAGAAGAAGAAGAAGAAGAGCGCAGAATCCATGGAATTTCTTTTACCTTGAACTTTGTATTGGACCTGGCGAGTGGAAGGGTTGATGATGCTGACAGATTTCTTGGAGGCAGAGACGCGCCATTCGCCATCGGCGTAGTACTTGAACGTCTCGTCTTCGAGGATGCCCGAGAAAGCAGCCATGGAGTGAAGGAAGCGAGGAGCGGCGGGCGCAGGGCTACTCCTCTTCAGATGAGGACGAGGACGAGGACGAGGAAGAAGAAGAAGAAGAAGAAGAAGAGAAGGAGCAGCGGTCTGGCGATGGAGGAAGGCAGCTATGGCGAAAGCTGCCCCAAGGGGGAAGGCGGATATAAAAGGAAGGGGAAGAGGAAGAGGAAGGCAGCTATGGCGATTCTGAGCTCTCTATCTACTCCGCTGGAAGAGGAAGAAGGCGAGGAAGAAGACGAAGACGAAGACGAAGACGAAGGCGAAGAAGAAGGAGAAGGATCAGAAGAAAGGGATCCTCGGCATGGGCATGGCTTCCTTGCTCGCTCGCATTTTCTGCTGCCTTTTCTCCCCTGCAGCTTTTGCCCCCTTTTCCCCTGCTTTAATTTTAGGGTTGTTGCAGAAAAGCGTGGAGATTGCCCCCCCCCGCCCCACAGAAACAGAAACCTCGCGCCTGCTTCAAAGCTCCGCCATTAAACCTGCACCATCGTCGTCGTCGTCGTCGTCGTCGTCCTGCACTTTCTTCTTCCTTCTTCTTCGTTCTGTTCTGTTCTGTTCTGTTCTGTTCTTTCTTTCTTCATCTTCTTCTTCTATTCTTCTTCTTCTTCATCTTCTTCTTCTATTCTTCTTCTATTCTAGTATGACGTTTAGGGTTAGGGTTAGGGTTAGGGTTAGGGTTAGGGTTAGGGTTAGGGTTAGGGCTAGGGTTAGGGCTAGGGTTAGGGTTAGGGCTAGGATGTGGTATCCTTCAGCCAACTATAGTTGGATGGAGATCAGAGGCCTTGCATCAGTTTAGGGTTAGGGTTAGGGTTAGGGCTAGGGCTAGGGCTAGGGCTAGGGTTAGGGTTAGGGTTAGGGTTAGGGTTAGGGCTAGGATTTGGGGTTCTGAACCATCCATCGTATCCTTCAGCTAGCTATAGTTGGATGGAGATCAGAGGCCTTGCATCAGTTTAGGGTTAGGGTTAGGGCTAGGGTTAGGGCTAGGGTTAGGGTTAGGGTTAGGGCTAGGATTTGGGGTTCTGAACCATCCATCGTATCCTTCAGCCAGCTATAGTTGGATGGAGATTAGAGGCCCTGCATCAGTTTAGGGTTAGGGTTAGGGCTAGTATTTGGGGTTCTGAACCCATCCATCATATCCTTTAGCCAGCTATAGCTGGATGGAGATCAAAGGCCTCGCATCGGTTTAGGGTTAGGGTTAGGGTTAGGGTTAGGGTTAGGGTTAGGGTTAGGGCTAGTATTTGGGGTTCTGAACCCATCCATCATATCCTTCAGCCAACTATAGCTGGATGGAGATCAAAGGCCTTGCATCGGTTTAGGGTTAGGGTTAGGGTTAGGGTTAGTATTGGGGTTTTGAACCGTCCAACGTATCCATCCATCAGGCAGCTATAGCTGGATGGTATCCAAGGCCTTGCATCGGTTCTGGTCGAATCCACTGTTGAAACGAGCCGTTAGAACGAGCTGCTTTAGCTGGATTGGGGATCTGGCCATTTGCAGGAGGTTCCAATTCCAATCCACCGTCGAAACGAGTCATTCTAGCTGGATTGGGCATCTGGCCATCGCGTTTCGTCAGCCCACAGCCTCTGGAACAAAAACAAAAAATCTCGTCGATTGCCCAAACCATTATTTGCCGCTCGGAGTTGGCTACTGGTCGAGAAGGATACGAGAACTGGCAACAGTCGACGAAGGGAGAACAAAAAAAATAAACAAGAAAGCCTTGACTCGTCAGATCGCGCGGATGAGTGGCCACCAGACGCCGGACGATGGACTGCTTTCACTGCTTTCCTGTTCGATCGTGGGGTTTCGTCTGTTCACAGCCACGAGAAGAATTTCCGCCCTTCTCTCTGCGCACCGATCATGGGCCACGTCTGCAGACCATTCTCCACCACGAATAATGTCCCCGGATTGCTTCTCCTGGGATCTCGTCGTTTCAGACTAAACGCCCCAGTTTATCTGTTCGCTCTCCCAGATCTGTAGCATACGCTACGTGTACACTGTGTATGCTATGCATTTTAAGAAGCAGTTAATCAAGACTTTAAAATACGTGAATTATGTGTTTTAGTATATCGTCGTTGCTAACTACGTTAAATGCATTAGCTACGGGGGGTGGGAAAAGCACGTTAAAGCGCGTTGGATAATTACATAACATTACAATTAATTGAACCTGCGTATCGCTAGGATTTTCTATACTCCATTTCTTTGGCATAAGTAAATTTATAAAATCTTAAATTATAAACAATCGGATTGTACAATTTAAGATTGTAAAATGACCAATATTCACTTTCAAGACAAAGTAGTAGTGTGATGAAACTTACTTTGTATATCTATAAAAACTGGCTTAAACAAATGGTAGTTCCAAAACATTAAATACGCATAAAATACATCGAAGTATTCCAAAACGTATTTTTTATTTATAAGATACACATTTTTTAACACCATAGTCCTCTCCGCTCCCCGGTGGTGTTTGCATCGTGGCCAGAGTTGTCGTCAAAAGGAGTTTGCTGATGCTCCATCGCAGTTCACGGGTAGTTTGTCTCTGTCTAGAGAGCATTTGTTTGGGCAGAGAAAACTATTCCCGCTAGAATCGCTGAAGCTTCTGAGTCTGGCTAGGTATCAGCAACAGCTCAACCGAGTTTAACCAGCTTGCTGGCTTGGCTCTGGACTCGGCTCAAGCTTGAGATTCGCTCACTGGTTTTGGTTTGGCTTGAGCTTCCAGCGACTCGATTTAACAGGCTTTGAGTCGGTTATGTTGGTTTAAGTGTTACTCTTGGTAAAAGAGTGTTAAAAAATATATTGACCTTGACATGAAGTTTGGCCTAAACCGTTTAAGTCTTCCGATTTAAGTCTTAAACTCCTAAACCCGTTTAAAGTCTTTAATTGGTTTGGCCTAAACCCGTGTAAGTTTTGACCAGTTTGCAATGGCTCTCAAGCCCGAGTTTTCTTAAACAGCTCAGACTTAAACGGTTTGGCTTGAGATCTCCTTAACTAGTTAAAAAGCTGAGCCGAGCTGTTGCCGATACCTAAGTCTCGTCATCCCCTCTCTTCAAGGGAGGTGGGCTGGCTGCAATGCACGTACTTAACGTACCACTAAATGCTGCTTCTATATCTACTTCTTGCTTCTGCTTCTGCTTCTGCTTCTTCGTCGTCGAAAGCCACAGAGTTATCCAATGGCATTTATGGCCACGTTCCCGGTCATCGTTCCTCTGCCTTTTCTTCTGCCACCTTTCTCGCTCGTGCCTTCAAAGCGCTTCCTGTTCCCCAGCGCTCTCGTTGCCTTCAACGCCTGCCCATCGTCTGCTGAGCCAGCCGCCAACCAACCAAACACGTCCTCCCGACAGATGGTAATCTGGTGGCCAAGGTGCAAAAGAGGAACTTCCGGAACGAGAATCATGTGCTCGGCTCACGAGGACTACGATTAGGAGCCAGACTAGTCGATGATAACCCTGGTGTTTTCTTTAGATTCGAGTACGGCGCCATTTCGTGGAGATCGAAACCCGATGGATTTTGTACGATCACGAGTTTAATGCAACGATGCAAGGCCCGATTAGCATATGATAGATACATGGACCTGTTTTAGCAGCCGCTAGAGGCGTGATCAACGGGGACCTGCTAATCACGCGTCGTCTGATTGTCGGAGGATGGATGGATGCACGTGGCACGACGACGCTTAATTGAAGCGGATCGATCGAGATCACTGTAGAGAATGGAATTCGGGATCGCAGTTCAGTCTAAACCAGCCGAATCATTGGCTATCGATGGGGTTGTTAATGCAACGCGTGTGCTGAGGAGACATGAGCTGTGCAATTATCTCCGCAACGATTCACTATTATGGCACTTCCGATCCAAGTTCCTCGAAACGCCTGAAAGGGCCAGCCTTCTTGACTTGATCACCATTCATACTTAAAGCCCCAATCCATAACTCAGTGTGATTCGGGAAGTTTCCAAAAACAGCAAAGGGGTAGAACATCAGAACAAAAGTCATAAACTCCCGAACGAACCTCCATGGACCTTGAACTCAGACACGGACTAGTTAAGCCCGAAACCTGAAACCCGAAACTGAAAACCTCTCGAGGACCTTGATCCATAGACTAAAAGATGTGGGGGGGGTTAAACCTTAAACCTTGATTAGACCTAAAACTTGATCCACAAATTCTAATTAAACCCTAAACCTCAATCCAAAAAACCCTAATTAAATCCTTAACCTTAATAAAAAACCCTAATTGAACCTTTCTTAATCCAAAAAACCCTAATTAAACCCTCAACCTTAATCCAAAAAACCCTAATTAAACCCTTAACCTTAATCCAAAAAACCCTAATTAAAACCCTTAACCGCAATCCAAAAACCCTAATTAAACCCTTAACCACAATCCCAAAACCCTAATTAAACCCTCAACCGAAATCTAAAAAACCCTAATTAAACCCTTAACCTCAATCCAAAAAGCCCTAATTAAAACCCTTAGCCGCAATCCACAAACTCTGATTAAACCCTAAACAGCTGGGGACTTCGTAGAATGGAGGGGTATTTGGGGAATTAGTAAAAGTCCAAAACTGAAGAAGAAGAAGAAGACGAAGAAGAAGAAGACGAAGAAGACGAAGAAGAAGACGACGACGAAGAAGACGACGACGAAGAAAATGCAGGCCATGATCCTGTCTGCAGCATCCTACCCACGTCTTCTCTCTCCAGAAATGATCGTGGGCACTTCCTCTCGCTTCTCCATCTCCGTCTCCATCTCCACCTTCCTCTCCATCCCCCTTTTCTTCTTCCCACCAGCCAAAACCGACAGAGAAAACGAGGCAGAGAGAGCAAGAAGATCCTTCCGCTATGGCGTCCGAAGCTCTAACTCGGAAGAAAAAGAAGAGGAAGGACAAGACGACGACAAAGATGAAAGCAGAGTATTATTTCTTTTGCCCGCTTTCTTTTTTCTACCTATTTTTCTATCATCTCCTGACCTTGCCGTAGGATCATAACATTCTTCTTGTTCTTTCTAGAGTCTCAGATATGGCCTCTTGGATCCTACACTGCTTCCATTGCGGGCATAGAAAGCATCGCCATGGTGGCTCTATGTCATCCAAGGCAGGGAATTTTGCTCAATTGTTTCTTATGAATCCGTTCACTGGAATTTCAGTAATCGATCACTGTTTTTTTTATCGAATCTTATCACTGAATCTTCGTTCAGGTTCAATAGCATTTTCTTATGATTTCTGTAGCGTTTGCATAATATTATCATCGAATCTTCTTTGAGTTTTCAAAAATGATGATCAAATCTCTTTATACTCTTTCTTGATGCATTTCAGGTTTAATTTCTGAGCATTATTTATGAAAATAGTTTTCATGTCGATTTCGTTTTGTGTTTGATATCTTAATTGTGTTTATGATTTATTTTTGCATTATATATTTGTTATGTTTGACTGTATGCTTCATTGTATTTCCGAGTTTATCATTGGATTTCTGAGTAATATTATATAAACTTTTTTTTCAATGTATTTCTTAGCCTGTTATATTTCTGATTCATTTGCTCATTACATTTATTGATCATTGGGAGTGTGTGTCTCCGTGGTTCTTTCTCTTGGAAAATTCTTGATCTTCTTGTTTCTGAGTTACTTTCCATTTGTGTAAGTTATTAATTGCATCTTTTGTTCTTGTTTCAGAATCTCATAAAGGAAGATGATGCAGAGATGGGAGTAGGCAGAGGCTATGGTGAGGGATCAATTCAAAATTCGTTTCCTTTAGTATAGAGCAAGATAAATTGTTGAATTGGGTAATATCTGAAGTAACTGTATGAACTTTCTGGAGACCTTTATGTCATTGGTTGAATATAACAATGTATGTGAATGCAGTTTAAAGAATATGGTATCCATGGAATTCTTGTATGGGTATATAACCATTTGAAACTACAACCTTGTGCTAGATTTCCTAGATATCTTACAACTAGGGTAGCTAAGAGAAATGTGTCGACGAAAATATGTGTATCAGTATAAGGATTTGAACCCCTCAATAAGAAGAAGAAGAAGAGGGAAGAGAAGGAAGAGAAGAAGAAAAAAAATTTTGTTTTTTCTAACACAACTACAAAATTCCAGAAGAACTCTACAATGTGAGGGGATCTCATGTGCACTTCCAGTCATTGGATGCTGTCTGCAATAATCACCATGATGAAGAGCTTGATGGTGGTTCTTTTCCATCTTTACACAATGCTTCTCAGGGAAAATCCGAGGGGCAAGCAAAGCTCAAAGCAATATATATCAATGCAAGCCAAAATGAGGAGAAAAGAATCGATCCCAAATTGGAGGATCTCCGAAAGAAAACCTCCCTGCTTATCGCTACAACACAAATGTACAGTATTAAGGTATGTGTGTGTATCATATACTCCATTTCTTCAATGACTCTCTTAAAATCTCCATGAATGACTGGCTTTCTGAAAGCTGTTCACTTAATGAATCAGCGTTGATTTTCAGGTATGGAATGTAGACCGTTTTGTTTATTCATATGTATACCTTGCCAGTGCTTGAAAACATGTCCACTTTGCATTTATGTGGATCAAGAGTTTAGGACAAGTCGTGTGATTTGTCATATGAGTGTTTATGCTGTTTGGAAACCCGCCAAATTTGCCTCAGTGTTATATTAACAGTTACATATGATCTCATTCTTGTAATCACTCATCAAAAGACTCAGTTACATAGCCTGGTTGGATCTGTGTATGTGCATCCGCCGCATGCTTTGGGAATGTGTTCATTTTGTGCTTTGAGGTTTAGGGTTAGCTGGTGAGTTATGTATATTGGATTAACGAATCTCAAATCTCCAAAATCTCCAAGATATGTTAACATGGGATGTATTTGAATGCGTCTACATGTTGTATGCTGTTTACTTCTGGTTTTTTTTCGGTCTATACAGAAAAGTCTCACGTGCATCATGTGCGCATTGTTCCTTTGTCAAATATATTTGCATTTGGTGTAGGGTGCAGTGTCATACTCTAAACATCAGGTGTTGATGCTGATTATACTCAGAATTTGGCTGGTATTCATTTTGAATCTGCATCTTCCCAAAACACTCAATGCCAATCTTATAAGCAAGGATGTTCCCAAGAGATAAGGTATCTATTACATTCAGATTGCATTGCATTATTATCACCAGCATATGCTTTTTCCCAGAAATTGGCCATCTTGTGGATAACAAGTTTTTCTAATCTGAACAATTCTTTTACTTAGGAGAATCTCAAGCTCTAAGCAAGCCACCCTCCAATATGGTTCATTGGATAGTGACATATCTGAAGGTGGAAAAGTTAATGCATGCAGTATTCAATGCGGTGAATATGATGAACTTAGCAATGAAGTTAACGAATGGATCAACCCTGATGAAGATGCACATCAATATCATTCTCCTCCATGGGCATCAAGTTATAATAATTCAGAAGCTTGTGAAGATTTATTGCTCGATCATATGGATTTCTCCTGTCTGATTGAAGACTCGACACCGATCTCTGCCTGGGAGAACTCCTTTACTAAATTGTGTTCAGGAAAAGAGGGTCTAACTGATGGATCTATAAAGGTAGATTGAAACACAGTTACATTTTTTTGTTGAAAAGTTTATCATTGTTCTTTATTACCAACAACCCTTCATAGTCGATTCAAACTTATTTTAAAGGAAACCGAAATCTTAAATAAAATTTTACGTGTTAAACCATGAATCTGAAACCTAAATCATCTCATGTGAACCATGGATTTTAACCAACTTTTCTCTAGATATGAATCGTAAAACCTAACAAGCTTGTTGCCATGAACTAAAACAAAATATTTTTATACACTGACTGTGTCAGAAGCCAGTTTTCCAAGAAATTAAGACAGGATTACAGAAGGTTGAGCCAATTTCATCTTCTCAGCCCCGAATAAACAAAGTGGATTCCTCTTCAGGGAGGGTATTGGATGAATTGGAGTTTGAACATGATATGATAACATGTAAGTATTGTGATGGTTAGAAAACTTAGATGTAAGGGTGTTTATTTGCTCATTGAGGATCATCTGTTTTTTGTCAGTGAACTTTTGTAGTTCCCATGAAGGTGATGGAGATTTTATCGATAGTAGAGGACGGATTTTGGAGCAGAGTTTCTACAGTAAAGCTTTATCTCAGCGCTGGATTTGTATGGATATGGAGAAGGTGAGCAATCCCGTGGAAGGTTGCTTCTCACCTTGTACTAACCTATTGTCGCGATCATGGAGGGATCCGAGAAGGGTTACACCTGAGCAAGCATCAGTCAAGAGGAGTACATCAGAAAACCATCAAAATTCCCGCAAATCATTACCTCTTCAAGATCAAAGTTTTGGTGGGGATGAACTATCGTCGGTTTTATGCGGTCAATTATTCTCAGTTGAATGCGAAGATGAAGTAAGAAGCAATGTTATAAGTTGCCAATGTTCAGAGCTTCATAGCAGTAATGAGGGGTTTCGGGTTCATGATGGCTCCTTGGAGAGCAGTAGGATGGTCGACTACGTGGGTGTACCATCCTCGTGCCAGTCAGAAGAAGGGGGTGATGATCTAATGAAGAAAATGTACAATATCAACATATCCAAAGCATTTTGTCATGAGCTTGAACATGACAGCAATGGGCATGGAGGCAAGAATGGTTTTGTCAGAGAAGCAAATGGTTCAGCCGGGGTATTGGACGATGGGGATGTGGAGTCCAATGATAGGCTCAAGGAAGAGAACCATGGGAGCTATTTGATCCGAGAAGCAGAAACCAGCTTCAAGGAGGAAGAAGCGAAGACAAATGGGCGGGAGGAAGCAGCTTCGGATTACGGTCCCGTGGAATCCGATGAATGTCGTGGAAAGCAAGAAGACGAGAATGAGGACAAGAAGCTAGATGTAATTGAGATTGCAGTCGAGAGCAGGAATGAGAGCGAGGACAAGATTGAGCGTGTGGATAACGATGGCGAGAAAAAGCCCATGATCGAGGTTGGCATCAAGAACGGTTTTTTCGCCAAAGAAGCCAAAGAATGGCAGTCCTCCAGTGAAAGGATCAGTGCAATCGAACAGTCGGAAGCTCCGGCTATGGACATATATAGTAGTAAGCACGGAGATGATGATAGGCCTATCTTGGGCACTGTCGCAGCCCATTGGAGCCCTATTTCTGTTTCGGCAAGCAAGTGGTGGGATGGAAAGGGAATTCCCAATTCGACGTGCAAATACAAGGAGGTAAATGTATGCTAGTATTTCATATTCCGTATGCATCGTATATTGCGATTCCATAATTTCGTTCCCACGTAGAATTTGGTTCTTTGTGTTTTCTGGATATTAATCGTGTTTTGTTTTCCCTCCCCCCCCCCCCCCCCCTTAGGACCAGAAGGTCAGATGGCATGTCATGTCTTTCGAAGAAAGATTGGAGAAAGCGTTGGCCAAGCAAGACTGTATATAATCGGCTCGCCAATGTAGAAAAAGTAACTGCCTTGCCATGGATCGTTCTTGCCTGCTAGAAAGCCAAAGAGTACCATTCCGTGTGTCGAAGTTGAGCGGTGCCCTTCGAAGACCATTCGACGCTCTCATTGGATGATGTCTTTTGTAAAAAAAAAAAGAAGAAAGAAGAAAAACAGTCTAATTAAGAGCATCAAAACATCATTTGAGCCCTCGTTGACAGACGACTGTTTGCATGGAAGAATGCGGAGATGGAAAGGGCGGATAAGAAGGCGTTAGGCTTTCTACTTTGGAAAAGGCCTCACGTCTTCTGATTTCAAAGTTTAAAGAAGCGTTAAGAAAGGATCGAAGATCGAGTAGTTCTCAACCGGGGATTGCGGCTCTTCCATGTATATTTCCTCATATAAAGCGATTGGAGGGGAACCCATTATGTCGAGAAATATGTATGACCTTATAAAAGATACATGGATGACAATATCATCTTCTAGCTAATTTTCACAAGAGCCACCTGGGAATAGCATATATTGTTTCCACATTGTCTTCTTCTTAGCAATGCTCTCCCAATCCCACAATGATATTAAGAGGATTTCGGAACACTCCCGCAAAATAGACGATTTGTTGGATCAGTTGGGTGTGTAATTTAATTTGATTTCAGGGCCCAAGGTCCTCAATTCACCAAAGATGTTGTGCAAATAGTCAAGGTCTATAGAGGCATTAGGCATGCAACAACTATTTACCACACCCTACCACCCGCGGACGAATAGATGAATGGATTAATTGAGATGAAATTAATACTTGTCTCGTCTCGATTTTGATGAATAAGTTGCAAGTCCTCTCGTCTTGTTCACAATGGTGAGTGGCCAGTTTGTTACATTGTGTCGATGTTATGCTTGGATGTTGGATGATAAAGCTAGAAGTAAACAACTGGATGTCCAAGGAGTTCCATCGAGGATAGTTGAGGAAGTCAGTCTCTTGGTTATCTTCATTTGAACTGGAGTATACATGTTGATAATGCTGCATTTAGCCAATGTAGACAATACCAACTTCATGCGATCCCTCTCCAGACTAGTCCCTCTTTACTAGTTAACATTCATAAGTGCAATGAATGAATGCCTATATGACTAATTCTGTTTAACCAATAGACATGAGTGATTTGTTGAAGAATCGGGTTGTCAAATGTAATGCAGCAGCTTACCAAGCTGTAGAAAGCCAACAAGCAAGCTATGAAGAGATGATAAGCTAGAAGGGCATCAATTATCAGATAGATATTCGGGTGGAATGATATTTTGGGTAGCTAATCTGATGGGAAATTTCGGTCGATTCCGGATTCCGAGCCCTTGTTTCTGGAATCAGGTCTGAATTGTGATGGATAATTTTGGGGTTTCCAGAATCAAGATAGAAATGGGTTTGCAATGAAAAGGGTAGTTCTGAAATCAGGTCTAAAATTGTGGGGTATTTCTACAGTTTGCAATTTCTTCTTCTTGTGCATGCTTGCTCCCTAGCTCCATTGCTTCTCTCAGGTAAAGCCTCTGTTTTGCTTTTGCTTTGCTTTGCTTTGCTCTGCTTTCTTTCCCTCCTATGCGAAATGGGTTTCTTCTCCTGCCTACCAACTCGTCTTCGGCTCTTCGCTTTTGTTGGTCTCTGCTGCTTCCATGGGCTAGTCTTGTCTGCTCATGTTAGGCCTTCCTGATGGTGGAGATCTCTTCCCAAATAGATGGCTGAATAGGGCATGTATTTGCGGGCATGAACATGCATATACTCGCTTGCTTTTGTGCCTGCCTGTTTGATGAATTTATATGTGCACTTATGTTCTATGATGCATGGTATATGCTGTTTATGTATATGCAAATGCGCACAACATGTATACTCATGTAGTATGGTGTGCCACATGCATGTCGCACACGCATTCTGGAGAGCAACGCTATGTAGTATGATGGACTGTGTCATGTTTTGGGGAAATGTTGTACTCAAATGTACAAAATCTATGTGGATGTGTAGATGGATGTATGTATGGTGCATGGTATTGTGTTGTGTTTGGGAAAATGCATTCTCATATGTGCATAATCTATGTGGATTGGTGGGTGGTTGTATCCATGGTGCATGGATTTTATGGTATAAGGCATTAATGCATAGGTGCTTTTCATGCATCTATTGGAAATGTGGAAAATTTGATGCCTGAATGAGAGTGATGTGCAATGTATAAGCTTAATCGATAGGCGTGATGGCCTCGGCCATGAGGGCATACAACAAGATCGGCCCTTTGGAAGCGATGCTTGAGGCTCTTCACCAAGACCCTGTCCTTGCTGATGTACCACGTAATGCAAGCCTTGCGGACATCAATACGCTCATCAGCGTCGAGTTGGGCAGTGCCATGAAGCTCTCCATCCTCAAAATGGACAACTCTACGTTCGGTATGAGTAGCGCGAATGACTTTGACCTGATTGTATATTGCACAGCTAGGTAAAGTTTGCACAAAAGTGTGCCACTTCTTGTGCTCATTGTGTTCGCCTCGCAATCGGAAAGCACTGATTTCTTTCGTGGATGTGTAGATGTGGCTGTTCCAAACAATGCACTAGTCCGCGATTTGAAGAACATTATTCAAAAGAAAGTCTCCGGGCTTGAGCAAGCTGATTTGGGTCACCGGCATATTTCATGGCAAGCCCTCTCTTTCGATGGTGGCCAATTGCATCAATTCATGTGTAGAAATGTTGATGTCAACGCCGATTGTTGTTGGCGGTGTTAATGGATATGGTGTAAAGCGGTGGAAAATGTTTCGCTTTTTTTTGGTATAGGAGGCATGTATGGAAGAACTATGCGCTCTGCTACGTGAACCAGAAGCTCCTCGATGACTCCGCCTCTTTGCAAGGATATGGTGTAAGAAACAATTGCCAGGTGTGTGAGATATAGTCTCCTAAGATTTCCTGAGAGAGGGAGGTAATGGTACCATGGATTGTATCAGGCATACCATCAAATATTCTTGGAACTTTAAGTGAATAGAATCGAACAACCCGATTGAGGAAACTGTCTAAACCATGGTTTTTAGCAGTATAAACTGAACGTTGAAGCCAAATCTGAAATCAAACCGATTAAACTGCATAGTGAAACCGAACCTAGAACCTGAACCGAATGGAACCTATACAAGGCAAACCTGAACTGAACAGTTTCAGATTCCTTGATTGTATTACAGTGGCTGCTGCTATATAGCCCATACTATATCTTCTAATGTCATTGGTGTTTTTGGTCTTTTCATACAGATTCGATTTATTGCGTATATCGCATCGCGTGAGGAGAAGAGGCATTCTCGTGCGAAGAGGCGGCGATTCTTTCATGGGCTAAGCAAATGCTAGGTGTGGAGAAAGCTGTCGGTTGCCATCATCTTTTGTGTTGTTTCTCATCATATTTTGTGTTGTTTCTCATGGGTTTTTTGTTTGGCTGTGTGAGCCCAAATCGTGATGTTTCTTTCATTGGGGGACCAATGGAAGAAGATGATGATGATGACTTGGACAAGGAGAGGTATTCCTAGAATCAATGTATGAGAACACGCATTTCAGGATCCTCGGATGAGAATTTGTTGCACATATTGTATGTAGTTTATCGAAACCTATGGATCTAATTGTATTTAAATATGCTAAGCAAAAATCAAACTTGAATTCGGATTATCCCTACCAAAGTCAGACTTGAAGTCTACATCCTTGAAGATGAAGGAATTCCTTCATTAAGCAAAGATTTTCTGGACTCATGGTGCGAGGCGTGGATGAAATTCAATCGAGGGGATCAAACTGTTGTGCAAATGGAACGAAAATTGAATGGAATCTACAGCGTTCCGTGGATTGTGCGTATTTCATTGCAAAAACTTACAAACAATCGCCTTGAAATTAATCAAAACAGTAAACTTTTGCAGCCTTGCTAACAATCGGGTTGAATTCATCTGAACAATAAATCGTCAAGACGATAGAGTGCTGCTCAAATCGAGAAAAACACTCGATTCGCACCATCTATACATTGAGCTGCACCCGCTATGAGAATCATCTCGGCTTCACGAATCATCTTCGGCAGCGAGGGAAAACAGAAGGGGTAGGTTTGGAACCCCACGATTCGAGCACGAAATCTCAATCTCTGCTCAGCGTAGCATCGCATTGCATCTCGTGATTCTTCTTATTAGCATCTCATTGCATCTCGTGATTCTTCTTCTTAGCATCTCATTGCATCTCATGATTCT
>JBBBWG010029988.1:26713-48124 GCA_037176905.1 Azolla pinnata
TTTCCATCCCTTTGCTCATATCGTTGGATTTCCATCCCTTTGCTCATATCGTTGGATTTCCATCCCTTTGCTCATATGTTTTGTTTCCATCCCTTTGCTCATATCGTTGGATTTCCATCCCTTTGCTCATATGTTTTGTTTCCATCCCTTTGCTCATATCGTTGGATTTCCATCCCTTTGCTCATATGTTTTGTTTCCATCCCTTTGCTCATATGATTGTCTCCAATCCCTTTCCTCATATGTTTGTTTCCAATCCCTTTGCTCATATTGTTGTTTCCATCCCTATGCTCATATCGTTGGATTTCCATCCCTTTGCTCATATCGCTATTTCGATCCCCTTGGCTCATTTGGTTATTTCGATCCCCTTGGCTCATTTGGTTATTTCGATCCCCTCTGCTTATTTTGATCCCCTTTGCTCATTTGGTTATTCCAATCCCTTTGCTCATTTGGTTATTTCAAAATCCCTTCGCTCGTTTGGTTATTTTGATCCCCTTTGCCCGTTTGGTTATTTTGATCCCCTTTGCTCGTTTGGTTATTTTGATCCCCTTTGCTCGTTTGGTTATTTTGATCCCCTTCGCTCATTTGGTTATTTTGATCCCCTTCGCTCATTTGGTTATTTCGATCCTTTTGCTCATTTGGCTATTTCTATCCCTTTGCTCATTTGGTTATTTCGATCCCTTTGCTCATTTGGTTATTTCGATCCCTTTGCTCATTTGGCTATTTCGATCCCTTCGCTCATTTGGCTATTTCGATCCCTTCGCTCATGTGGCTATTTCTATCCCTTTGCTCATTTGGCTATTTCTATCCCTTCTGGTCATATTGTTAAATAATGCTTCATTCTTGTAGATCTCAGTCATAGTTGGCTTTTATATACATGCAGACATCTGTTAATTGTCTGCCACATGCAATAATCATGAGGACCCATATGCTCAAATCTATGGCTTCTTTGTTTTCTCCTCTTCTGCTTTTTTTTTGCGGTTGCCATAGGAAATGTTCCGATCATGTCGAATGATCCAATCCAGAGTATGTTTTGAATACTGTTTTGGTGAATGCAAGCTTGTTGCTCCAGTACAGGCGTACACCAAGGAAGAACTCAGATTTGTGGTTGTCATGGTTGTAACCTAAGCATTATGTTGGTTCATTCTGTGGCACGAATCAGATTGCAGCATCAGAAAACCCAACCCGATGCTCTAGCTGATGTAGAAACACATCAGTATAAGCAAATATGATGATCACCTCCAGCTCACGGTGCTCTATGCTACAAACACGACCAGTATTTTCAGACGATTCTTGAGATATACTGATCTTCAACTGAGACAGGTTAAAGATGTGAGTCTGATAAGCTGTACTGTAATAAGCTAAGCCTTACCAAATCAACATGGTATTTGGATGACTAGCCAAGCAACAATTGTATAGACATTGGATATATTACAATACATTGTTCTTGATAACACAATTACATTCTAATTTTTAGTGTTCTCGCTTTTCGATTTGTGATCTTGTCCTTGGTTACTTATACAACCCTGAGGATACAGTTAACAAGGAAAAGTCATGGTGACACCATATGATCTTGTTCTTGGTAACAGCAAAATGGACTCTTTCTTAAAGTTCAGTCATCTAGATGCTTGTGCTCCTGGATGATGCGCTTGTGTTCTTGGGGTAGCTCATCTTTCCTCATGAACTAAAAAGGTCATTACCAATTCTTCTAGAATTCTGTCGGATATCGTTGTGCTACACCAAAGAGACCCATGGTTCCTCCGGTATGAAGAATCGCAACCTTCGTTCCCCCCGTCGAGCAGAGTTCACACCCAGCTTCCCAAGCTGCTAATGTATATATAGGATCAAACAAAATGCCTGTCGCTTTGGCGATAGCTCGACAACTCCGTACTTCTCCTTCCAAGACATTCCCGAACCTGCAATGGATTTGGAAGGTTTAGCTGATAGTGCAAACCTGTCGTAATTCGATGCCTCGAGCAAACACTAATAGTTACTTGCGTGGCCTCTTTCTTTCGATCCATCTGATGCACTCGTCCAGGTCTGCTTGGCATACCCTGAATTCTCCATGCATCCTGTTGAAATCATTCAGTAACTGTGTTGCAAAACTCGTGTATGATTCCCTTCCTCCCACCAGCATGACGCTAACGACCTTCCAGGGCAACCTAAGGACAAGCTTCAGGTAATAAGTTAAAATTTCATCAAGTAATGATCAAGAGCAACAAATTGTATCTGATGTAAGATAATCAGCCACAGATTTAAACACGGTTCTACCGATCCTCCATGCAAATTTAGTAAGCTCTACAAAAGGCCTGCCCTTTTCTTAAGCATTTTCGGTTCGGAGCAATATTCACCTTAGATTGAATAGCCTTTTACATGCATGCCTATAGAATCCAATACAATTAGATACCAATCTGCTCTTCAAATTGCTTAGGGTTTTAGTAGAAAATTCAAAGCACACAAGCTAGAAAAGCCAATTAGGAATCACAATACCTTAACAAGATAATGCCAATCGCTAGACCAACTGCTGTGGTTCCGGTTCCACTGTCCACAACAAGTTGTAACTCCTCATACCTTCCAAAGCAAGATGGAAGCGCTAGGTAATCCACAAGCCGAATCAATCCTGACAAGGAACAACCAGCAAAGTATAATTCAAAATCCGTTTAACGAGGAACTGCAGAAAGTAAAAAAAAATATAGCCGGAAAAGTAGTATGGCATACCTAATAAAGCTATGGCATCACTTGCTCCCTCTTTCACAATGGCCACCCTCTTCACAGGAAATTCAGAAGCTTCTTTCTGAAAACAATCTGAATTTAAAGCGGTAGATTGCAAGCTTTCTACCCAGATTATTGAGCCATTATTGGCAATGCTTTCCGCATATTTTGTCAACATAGTCTTCCGGTTGGCATACTCAGATCTCGACACATAAGTCACCTCGCCATACATTCCTGAAATAAGATTGTGACCTGTAGGTATGGACAGCCTCTCCCCTCGGAGTAAGAGATGGGCTCGGAGACCATTCTCAGCACAGGCAACCGCTGCCAGAGAAGAACAGCGATGATTCAATGGTTATTTTCTATTATGGTTAAGTGCAACAAGCATAACCGAAACCTGTTGCATGAATAATTAAGTTTTTGCTCATAGGTTTTTCCATAGAAGTAAAACTGTCTGTTAAGGAGCTACACTAAAGCCAGAAATACTCAAACCACTCACAATCTCACATGATCAATGGTTTTCAGTAATGCAAAGAAATTAGCTGCCTTGTGCTGTTGGCCAGTCCCTTTTCTCTATAAAATGAGCACCCTCTATAGGAATTGCGAGTTATATTTGCATAATTCACCCCCATCACCCATATGCCACTTAAGTATTATGGGTTTCAGCTCCGGAATTCAACTAGGTCCAATCAGCCCACGTGCTGATGGGACCTATTTCTAAACTCTCTCCGGCTTTATTCATTCCCAAATAGTTTGCAACACCATCTGTCGCACACATCTATCGGCAACTGCCCCGAGTTTCTCAGGTCAGCTGAGCCCTCAGCTGGGCCCAAACCGATCAAAAAATTTGAGCCGCAGCCTGAGCTGATACCCATTAAGCTAAAAATAGAACACACACACACACACATAGTATAACACACAAATACAGAGTTAATAATAGATATACCAGCTCAAGCTGCTTTAGTATCTTGGGGGCACTCAAGCTGATTGAGAAGGAAGCCAAGTGAAGCCAATCCTTGACTACAAAGATCAAGCCAACTACAAGCAGCTATAAACTATTCAGGTCCAATTTGTGACACAAATAGATTTCCGATATAGAGCAATGTACAGCTTTGACACAGTCTGCAATCTTGAAATGCACACATATAGTCACTCATAGTTGGATTTGGAGAAGTGTTCTTACTCTTTACCTTTTCTTTTGTAGTTAATCCTTCAGGGTTTATTAGTGACGAGAGAAGGAACCGAGCTTCTTTTTAATTTTCCCAAAGAACTGATTCTTCCTTGTTTACCCAAATGGCATCAACTCTCTTCGGAGCTTGAACAATAATATTTCTAAAAAAACTGGATGTCCTCGATTCAGTAGATTTTAAAAAATCTCAGGTAACTTTTCAAAGTCCATCCTTCATGACAGATAAACAATCCAGATTGACTGTTTTCATATACGGATGACCCTAACCCTCAAATATGTAAATTACTAGCAATAGATTTATTTGCATTACCTAACGCAGCTGCATGAGCACTCTGACAACCTCCGCATGTGATCTGAAAGATGTTTCAGTAAACTCAGATCATGATTTAGCATCTGGAAAATTAGATGCCAAGATGCCAGCTCATCAAGACTAGATTGAATCCAGCCTATACATATGCATACACATACATACATACATACATACATACATACATACATACATATATATAAACACACAAGAATGTACGTAAATTTGTATGTGAGTACAGATATAGATATATATAGATTCCCTACTGCATTCCTAAACTAATGTGATATTGTTTTTTTCATACCACTCCTAAAAGTTATATGTATGGAAATGCAAATCAGCCAAGTTCTGAAAGGTGTAGTTATTTAGCTTCCATAGTGCAGATATTTAAAAAGAAGCAAACAGAACCTAAGAAAAATAGATATGCCCTGTCATGCTTCAATGAAACTTGAAGCACTTGAAAGGCCATAATTACTAAAAGAACAGTAAAATTCAAGGATTAAAGCTTCAATAGGAGACCTCATAACCTGACCTCATAACCCGAAGGCATTCTTGAAACAATAATATGCAGGGTTGGAAGTCAAAGAAACAATCAAGACTGCAGCTTATTAAACTAGCATTCTTGGGAAAGAAAAAAAATTCGCTGATTCAAGGATTTAATCCTGGACAGATGAAATTCTTGGCCAACAGTAGCATCATCAAGAAATTAAAACACTTCAATGTACAACAAATATGAGAGTTCAAGACACATTCAAAAGTTGTAAATGTTAATCCGTAAGCCTCGATCAGAAGAATGCATTATTTACCAATGTACCATAAACATGAGAATTCAAGACATTTTTCAAAACATGTACCCTTTAATCCATGATTATTCACCAAAAAAAGGAGTGTACTAACCTGTCATATATCTTTGGGACAAACCATTCTAATAAAAGTTATAATCATACATTCAGGATTTACTTTAATTTGTGAAAAAGAGAAGGAATTAAAACACGACTTGTATGTAGCAGGCTTCTGAAACCTTGTATATAACATTCGAGGCTTCGATGCACATATATTGAATAAAAAGGAGAAGAGCCGTTGTGACTTACCACATCGGTAGCTGAAATCGATCGTAGAAGTGGCAACAGAGCATCTAATTTCCTGAGCTTGTTACCCCCCATGGTGGGATGAAGCAGATCATCCCTGATGACATACAAGTTTTTGGATATCTGAAGCGTCTGATCGATTCTTGTGCGAGGGCTTGCCAAGAGCCATGGCTGGTCGAGGATCTCCGCAACATTGTCCTGGGGCTCTCTACAGGAGCTGCTGTGCAAGGAGCCTGCAAAACCTTCAGTGAACCGAGAGAATTAGAAACAGAACGAGCCCACGATGATGATGATGATGATGGTGGTGATGATGATGATGGTCAAATTGCTCATTGTGGTGATGGTGGTGAGGGTTGTGACATGTGTGGCCCCCGACGGATGATGCTTGAGAGGCGTTAGATTCGAGGAATCTACGGACCCAGGAATCTGCACTGGCATGAAGGTGCTCTGGAGATGGAGCTAAACACAATAGCCCGGGGCGACAACATTCCAAGGGACTGTTTCAAAGGCAGCACCATAGCCGAACGTTCAGGGCTGTTGAAAGGAGGCACCATAGCCCCGCTGCAGCAGCATCTTCTTTTCCTTCAGATGGGCGACAGATGGCCTCTGCTGCCTTCCATAGCCATAGCCATAGACAGAGCTAAGATTAGGGTTTACCTTCCATGGCCATAGCCATAGACAGAGCCAAGATTAGGGTTTACCTTCCATGGCCATAGCCACAGATAGAGCCAAGATTAGGGTTTACCTTCCATGGCCATAGCCACAGATAGAGCCACGATTAGGGTTTACCTTCCATGGCCATAGCCACAGATAGAGCCAAGATTTCGAGGTTTAGGGTTAGGGTTTAGAGTGTGATGAAGGACATTAGCTTAGTAGAAAGGAGACTGCGATTAGCAGCTTAATGATTTGTAGTTAACGAGCGCATCACTTGCTAATCAGATAGGATTCATTGCGCTAACGATGGAGCTTGCTTGATGAATGTTGAGTTCCAATGCCACGATTAGAAGTGGCAGTTATTAATTAGGAGTGCCTCCCATTTAATTTGCTTCGATTAGCAGCTGTTGCAGGAGCGATTTAGCGACGGCGAAGGCCATCAAACTTGAGAAGGGTTAGCGATGCTAATGGCAACAATCCAGTGCCCCATTTGGTTGGCTAATGCCACTGGTTAATGGATCACTAGTGCTAATCTCATACATGGTTGATTGTTGTGTTAGGGTTTAGGGTTTAGGGTTTTGGCTCATGCATGTTTAGGGTTTAGATGGCTTGGCACATGGCGACAATCCAACACCCCATTCAGTTGGCTAATGCCACTGGTTAATGGATCACTAGTGCTAATCTCATCATGTCTTTGTTAGGCTACATGGTTGATTGCTGTGATTAGGGTTTAGGGTTTAGGGTTTAGGCTCATGCATGTTTAGGGTTTAGATGGCTTGGCACATGGCGACAATCCAACACCACATTCAGTTGGCGAATGCTACTGGTTAATGGATCACTAGTGCTAATCTCATCATGTCTTTGTTAGGCTCATGCATGGTTGATTGCTGTGATTAGGTTTTCGGGTTTAGGGTTTAGGGTTTAGGCTCATGCATGTTTAGGGTTTAGATGGCTTGGCACAAGCCATTGCTGCCAAATAGCAGACATTAGTAGCTACCAACTTGATTCAAATATCAAACATTAGTAGCTACCAAACTGAACCAAAAACAATCTGAATGCCTCAAATGCCCATATTAAGGCCATCGACAGTCTACACAAAGATGACTCTGAATTATATAATAAGCATCTCTGAATGGAGAACATGGAAGGGGCAAACCTTGCAGTTTCTGATCATGAGCTCCAACTCTAAAACAACTTAAGACACACAATGTAAGATGAATCAAGAATTGTCCAATTCTAACTTGGGTTTGCAGAAGATTAGCAAAAATATAACTTAGAAATATCAAAGAGAAATATCTGGCCATTGTTTTGGATGCACCCAACCTACCAAAGATCTTTGGGGACTCTGGGTACTACAATCAGTCTTACAGGTAATTTAAATACAGCCACAGCCCCATACCTTTCACCTTGCATGATCAACATTTACATCAAAGTTACAAGTTCTGGGCCAGACTCTCGCATTGGAGTCTGCTACAGTTTTGAGCAGGAGTGCCAAAACCCAGCAAGAGAATGATATCATAACCCTGTACATCATCAAAAGATGAAAGCAAAATCTCTGGAACTCATAACAAAGGCTAGGCAAGGCACCAAAAGTATGACAATCTTACAGATGCCTTTTATTTCTCCAATCTCAACGGCTAAGTACTTCGTAGAAGCATTTCATTAGACAGTACATCTATATTGTGCCATCATAATAGAAATCTGAGAATTGTCAAGATTGCACGTACACAGACTTATAATTGAATATTCTCTGTATTAGATAAGGAAAAACATCAAAATGAATCCACAAAACCTGCCATACAAATACTTTATCAATTTAGCATTTACCCTCTTGAGCTGGGAGACTACCAACTGGTGCAAATGCTTCCAGACTTTCTCCAATTTTTACGTGCAATAAACCTCTTACAGACCTTCACACATTAAAACAACTCAGTATACAGGCAAACCTGCCAATGCTAGCTAGCTAACCCTCTGAATGAGAAGAAATTTCACAAACTTATTATGTACACTCTGCCCAAACCTTCCATGTTTGCCCCCAACTAAGGTGATATAGTTGTCACTAAAAGCATCGCGCACAATTATCAGTAGTCAGAGCAGATATCTGGGGACCTCAATGGTGGTAACAACCCACAATACAACTTTTGTATATGGGTTCTCACCTGTTAGTAGTTTGGTGGCCAATGCAATTGTCCCCTTTGTTGCTGCTGTTGATAACCTCCACTCTGATTTCCTGAACCTCCAACAGCACCCAACGCTTGTGGCTGTTGAAGCAACTGATGAACTGCTGGGGCTGACCCTGATTGAGACTGATGATACAAACTTGCATACGCTGCTGCTGGTACAGCATGCATTGGTTGTGAGTGAGCAAAATTTGTGTGCTGGCCTTGACCTAGTAAGTTATAGTATGAATTAGTCTGCATTGATGTCATGTCTCTTGATGGTGTATTCTGTATCCACACTCCTGAACCCTCTGCCTGCTGCTGCACAAACACACAACAATGTAAATAAAAGTAATGGAGGATCACGTTGCACCAGATTAGAGTATTATCCAAGAGTCAAGTACAAATTACAATTTATTCCAAGATACCCCTGTATATTTTTTACCACATTATGTCTACGTTTTGCAAAACTAATCTGACTATCACCACAGGTGAAAATTTAATTACTTCATAGGAGAATTCTGGTATCATTAGAAAAGTATTAACGTTCTAGTACACAATTCAAAACTGATTTGTTTTTGGGTTTTGTACAAAGACATTTGAGGATAGCATTTACCAACCTGCGGACTGGGAATAAAGAGATTGTTGTCCTTGTACTGTGGTCCACTCACATCGTCATAGCCAGAGGCAGTTGCTGAGTTTACAGAAGAGTTAATTGTGGTAAAATTAGAGGGAGAACTACCAAAGTTGCCATACGCAGTAGCACCACCAGCAACATGAGATACATTGCCAGAAGAAACTCCAGGTTTGTATTGGGGCATTGCATACTTCATAACAGCAGCACTAGCAGCAGAAGTATAGGAAGCTGGGGGAAAATTACTTCCAGGAGCATAACTATTTCCAGGAGCTTGTGGATAAGGTGTATTGCCAGCATAACTGTGCTGATAGGGTGAATGCATGTAACCATAGCTAGGTGGAACATAATGAATTCCAAAAATGTTAGCTCCGAATGGATTCATCGGAACACCTGCATGCTGTGCAGGATAAGCATGAATTGGAATATGTTGCTGCTGCTGGTGCGGAACAGTAACATTACTCGGTGCTAAGCCTACAGTTTGAGATGTCTGCGATGCAGGTACTGTCACAGGAGGGACGACAGAGTTCCCACTCTGCACAAAGTACAGTAACACCACAAACCAGAAATGTCATTTTGTAAACAGAGAGTTCCATTGTGTTGTAAAAAAGCAAGAAATTTTCCCAAACACACAGCTTTTCTATCCATATGCTCTCGAAATTATTTTTTCAATCAGGCATTGAGGAACAAAAGGGAGAGTATTTTGCAGTCTTTCCTAAGAATACAAGTTTTACCTCCTGCGAAGAAGTAAGACCTTGGCCCGTCACCAAAGCAGCACCTGGATTGTACTTGTTGCTGGAGTTTGCAGATACATACTGTGCATATCGTGCATCCAGATCAGTGCTTGGACGAAAAACTGGACTGAAGTAGTTTGTATTTGTAACAGGATCTGCATAAGACTGCATTTACGAATATGTTAGATGAAATCCAGCCTCCATATTCTCTACAAAAAAGCACAATGCATATTCAACATACCATGAAGTTTTGCACACGTGAAACCTCTTGATTTTGAGATTCAGCATTCTCATATACATATTGATTACTCACAGTCTGGGGTGTTGGACCTGCCCCAGAATAATTAGGCATTCCTGAAAGAATGTGATGTTCGGTAGTTTGTTCTGAAGGTGTCTCAGCCTTTGTTACCTCTGGTTGTGCAAGGGATAAATTTACAGATGAACCCATGTTCATTTTGGCATCTTCTCTATTTCCCAGAGCATCCACAGAAGAATTGGCAGGCTGATTTCTGTAATTATCGTTTGTAGAAAGAGAAAGATTCACACTGTGATGCACATATGAATGTTGTTAAATTCTGCCAAAACCTTTAAGTATTAAAAAGAGAGCTTCATAAAGCATTAGCAAACCTGTCTGGGTTTATTTTCTCCAAAGGAGCTTCATCTGGTAAATTCTCTTCAATAGAAGAAGCACTCTTTTTATCATCTTCATCCTCATCAGCATAATTTCTATTATCATCAAAATCATCACCAAAGCTTCCAAAATTCAGATGAGTTCGTTCTGCTTCAGGAACCTGCAGGTGATCTGGAATTATTACAGGCAGATCTTCATGAACACTAAGCTGCTGCAGTTTTGAGGTAGAAATCCGCAGCGCTTCGATATTATTGCTGCCTGAAGATGGTCTGTCTGCAGCATCATTTACAGGATGATATGGTGCCACAGATGTAGCAGGTGAGTTGGGCCTCCACTCAATCCCCGGACCTGAAATTTCATTTTTATGACTAGAATGTATCACACCAATAAAGAAAAAGTGCACAAATTTTTTCTCCAACTTGAGAAACACACCTTTCTCACTTACTGTCTCCTGGGATAGATATGTGACCTTTCCACTGTACTGATTTCCTAGAACATCCGGTCTTTGAAGGGGTAGATCAGCTGAAGCAGAGGAAGACTGTAATGGCATATCAGAAATTCCAGCCAGTGAAATTCGCTCTGGAGGAAGACTAGCCGGTGTGGTGGTAGGAGGAGCTTCAGCGTTCACTGTTTTGAGAGAAGACACTGTATCAGCATGGTGATAGGCATCTGGTGGATGGACTTGAGATGTTCTTTCCAAAGACTCTTGGAAAGAACCTGATTCATCTAAACTTCCTGTAGATGTAGACTCAGTGTAAGTATCATCAGGAGCATAGAAGGGCTGATGAGCAGCAATCCTGGATGTTGTCGAAGTAGATGCAGTAGCGCTTTCTTGTAAAGTGCTACTATTCCCATTACTTGATTTCACAATATCAGCTAACGTTGCTTGCCCTGGGCCAGTACCCCAACTACCCCTAGATCCTTGTACAACTTTGCTGTAGGCAGGAGTCTCATTGGGTATATTTGATCCAGAAGTCATACCTCCAGTGCTGATCTCGTTCTCACTACAAAAGCATCATCCTAATAAATAAACACACACTGTAGGACTCCGATACATCATTATTTGACCTTATATTGCTAACCTTATATTGCTAGAACCAGCTTTAGATTGCGGTTGTGCTTGCACCTCTAACACTGGAGTGGTACTGTAAGGTGCACGTCCATTCTGGTTAAGTGTAGTATCCCTCGCACCAAGAGATAGACCTCTGCCACTGCTGCTGTGCTCTATAAAACAGACTTTGCTTGAGATATATTGTAACAACTCCAACTTCTGTGCATTACAAGAGATCTCGCAACATACCAGAATTACTACGGGGTAAATAGTTACCCCGACCACGAGACCTCCCACCTCGCAATGAAGATCCTATCCCTGAGCTTCTACTAGTTCTGGATTCAGCAGTATCCTTGTTTACAATCTGCTGGAAATAATGAAAGGTAAAACAACAAATGAGGTTATATACCTACTTTTGTCCGCAAAGCACACTTAACCATGGCCAGGAATTGGCGCAACACTAAGAATTGGTTGACCGACTCTCAATGTAACCGCTACAGTTTGGTCTACCAAAATCAAAATGTGACTTTGACCACATCCCCATTTCTCTCTAAGAGGAATGTTTGTGTGATAAACAAGTTTAAAGTCTGATAAATACCAGTCATGTCAAATGGTGGACACTCAATCGACATAAAAATCACTCAACCAGATCTGTCTTACGCTAACAAGCCTCAGACAAAACCCTGGAAAACCAAGCATTGCACTCATCCAAGTTCAAGCTCTTACACTCATTATCCATATCTAGGAAAAAGGGCACATTCATAAACATTGAGCAGGGACTGGAAGGAAATCTTTTGTAATATATAAATACACTAGGCAATACATATAATGTTCTATTAGATTCCAAGAAGTTTTGGGGTATTTTATCGTCCGACTGGAAGATAAGAAGAATCTAAACTTAAGATATATACAAGTTACCTCTTTCTTCTTGTCCCGCTTTCGCTTAACCTCGTGGAAAGTGTCTGTCAAGCACAAAATCAAGCAGGTTATTTAATGATAAGAACAAGGCCTTATGAATAAACTAAAATCCCTGCATCTTAACACTGAAGGAATAAAACAACATAGGTCTAACGTCTTAATTTTGGATACATACAAACTCTACAACAGTACGGATTTGAGAAAACAAACAAAAAGCCTGACCTGGGACCTAAATAAATACAGTGTTTACAGATTTGTGGATTTTAAAATGAGTAAGCAGCGCATGTGCTACATTGACACATATCTTTAGTCAGGTAGATTTCATTGTCCATTGCTAAAAAGTTACCCCAAAATATTTTGAGCTATATACCACTATTTAGACGCTCTCTAGCACCAGAAATGTACATAGTAGGGGCAAGAACTACAAAGAATAAGATCACAGTTACACCACAATACTGAAGTACAACGGCAGTTATAACAAAGGTAGGAGCACAGTAATTTCAATGGGTGCAAGGCAGCAGTTATGGATGTGTTTAAAACTCGTGAATTGTGTTCTGTTGATCAAGGAGTATTCGCTTTATACAAAACGTTCTTTGTTCAACACATAAACATCCACTCACTGAAACTCTAGGAGAGAGATTACTAGTTCTAGGAATCTAGTTATGTAAAAGCTACTGAACGTGGATAAGAAGAGCATCGGTGCGTGGATGAGGCTGAGATACTACAACTCTATATTTTGCAATGCACACTGATGTAAAATGATTTCCTATTAAGTGTTTGTACGATAATCCTGTTAAGTATAATAAAGGACGTTCTAGATAAAGGCCTTCGTCAATAATTGCTTTAATTGACAAAAGCATCTAAATTTTGGATGCTTAAAATGGGCAGGCATGCACCCATCTTATGCATCTCTCTTTAGATGTGTTTGAAGTTGGCCTAGGATACAACCTATAAAAAAAATCTGAGGAAGTCGGTAGAAACCAAATGCCCAAATTCAGAATTTGAAATCTAGGCCCAAGCACCAAAGAATCGATTGAGACAAACCATGATCAAGCCAAAGATTGAAACTCATGTTGAAAAAATTAAAGCCTGAGTACTCAGAAATCATCAAACTTAATGGCATAGGCAGAATAAATATCAGAAATATCATGCTAGGAAAGCTTCTCCAGAAACTCAGGTTTCCAGAACCTAAATATAGCCTATAAAACCTAATCCCAAAAACCACAAACATATGTCATAAGATCATGACAAGACCACCAAAGCAGATAAAAACAAGCCAATTCCATACATCATAAATAAAGGCATGTTTAAAACATGTGCGTATGAATGAATCCCCTTATACTATCTTTATCCTGAGGAATAACAGGATTGAATTCAAAGGAAACGGGTGTCAAGCATGTGGATCACACAGCCACATGATAATGCATCAGGCAAATGTATAGCCCAGTGCTAAAGATACAAGCCCTAAACTTCAGAAAGACATGTCACAAGCGAACACTTTGTTTGTCTACCTTTTATTATTAGCCCATAAATGCCTCAAGCCAATGTATGATCAGACAAACGTGGCATAGATAGCAACATGTAAAGCATAACCTTAGATGTTAAGGGAACTCAAATGTAAAGAGACAGAAATGTCATTGTGCAACATCTAGCTTGAGGATTTATAAGCTCTAGCAACAGAAGAAAACAAAATGTTTTCTAATTCATTAAAATCTATACCAGCTTTTAAGAATTTCAAAATCTAGATAGAACCTACAACCTGTCTATATTTAGACAAACTTCAAGTGCCATACATTTATTCAATGAGATTCTGGGATTCTAGCACTACAAAACCAAACTTCACAACAGACAAAGAATTGCTGATATGAAGAGGCACGTGACCAATGCAAATACCTCTCATCCACTACAGAAAAGAAAATCTAGACCAATGTACACATCTGGATCAAACCTGAAGTGTGAAAATAAAGACAAACAATCTCTCAAACCCTACAATGGATCGCAAAACTTGCTGAGCGAGAAACAAGGTTAAGAGTGAAGAACCAAGCCATGGAATACTTCAGAGGCTCTCAACACCTAACTTGCACAACAGAAGAATTTTAAAACCTAAACAAGCACATAAATCACGCCTGATCCTCCCAAATTTCTAGATTCAAGGCCACCGAATCTCCCAATTATAAACTGAGCAAAATCTAAAATGAGATATAACAGCGTGGTAGTAAGAGTCATACCTTAGCCGAAGATTTATATATAGCTAAAGCTACGAAACCTAAACAACTGAAAAGAATCGCAAACCGAAGCGACAAGCAAAATCATGAATCTGAACGAATGTATAGATCCTGATCAAACCAAAACATTCGACGTTCCAAGGGGAGCACGACACACGGAGAGGGAACCTCCAGCTAGATTAGACAATCCCGAAACGAGGCAGGGAGGGAGAAGAGAAGGACAAGCGCATAGATCCACGACAGGAGTACCTTGGTTGAGGAGCTTCTGCACGGTTTCGTTGGGATCCATATTACATTCTTTGAGCATGGCGTAGATCTCCTCCTCGCTGTTGCTCACGATCTCCTTGAGGTCTTGCACGACCTTGCGAGCGTTTGCTGGAATGGAAACGGAAGAAGACGAAGAAGAAGAAGAAGAAGGTCCGGCTCTGACTTTAACGTTCGCACTCATGGCGGCGAGAAGACGAAGACGAAGACGAAGACGAAGGTAAGGGAAGGGAAGGGAGGAAGGGACGGCGATGGCGACGGCGATGGCGATGGCGATGGCGGAGGTATATTTGCAGCAGCAGAAGCAGAGAGCGAAGGGAAGTGCAGCAGAAAGAAAGAAAGAAAGAGTCTTGACTTTACTTTTGATTTTTACTTTACTTTTTTTACTTCTACCAACAAAATAATATTTAGGGTTTCAAAGAAGAAGAAGAAGAAGCAGAAACTATTTTTTTATATTTACTTATTTATTTATGTATTTTTGTTTATCTATTAAGCCATTTTTGAAAACCCAGCTATTTGCTCATTCATCATCTTAATTTCTTTTGAAGAATGAAGAAACTATTTGTTTATCTTTACTTATTTATTTATGTATTTGTGTTTATTTATTAAACCACTTTTGAAAACCAGCTATTTGTTCATTCATCATTCTAATTCTTTTTTTGAAGAAGAAACTATTTTTTATATTTACTTATTTATTTATGTATTTTTGTTTATTTATTAAACCATTTTTGAAAACCAGCTATTTGTTCATTCATCATTTTAATTTGTTTTTTGAAGAAGAAGAAACTATTTTTTATATTTACTTATTTATTCATGTATGTTTTGTTTGTTTATTAAACCATTCTTGAAAACCAGCTATTTGTTCATTCATCATTTTAATTTTTCTTTAAAGAAGAAGAAACTATTTTTTACCTTTAATTATTTATTTATGTATTTTTGTTTATTTATTAAACCATTTTTGAAAACCAGCTATTTGTTCATTCATCATTTTAATTTGTTTTTTGAAGAAGAAGAAACTATTTTTTATATTTACTTATTTATTCATGTATGTTTTGTTTGTTTATTAAACCATTCTTGAAAACCAGCTATTTGTTCATTCATCATTTTAATTTTTCTTTAAAGAAGAAGAAACTATTTTTTACCTTTAATTATTTATTTATGTATTTTTGTTTATTTATTAAACCATTTTTGAAAACCAGCTATTTGTTCATTCATCATTTTAATTCTTTTTTCCTTTACACTTCTTTATTTTTATGCATATGTTTATTTAAATACTTATTTTATCTATGCACATCATAAGAAGCAGCATCAAAAGAAGAATACTCTTTTTTTTCTTTGTTTTTTCCAAAAAAAGAATTCCTTTTATCAGTTCAGGAGAATACATGAGAAAAAGGGAATGCCAAAAAATATAGTATAATCAAACCCTAATCTGCAACTGAAGAAAACGACCACAACAGTGGCTTGTAATTCTATCGTGGCCTTTTCCGTATCAATGAAACTACATGTTAGTGTCGCCAAGTGTCCATCACTGCATATCTCTTCAAAGTCACTTCATTTGTTTATCTTAGAATGACATCATATTGTCTTTTAATTGTATATACTAATTACATCTATATTACTTGTATTACTTGAACTAGAGGCAACTTCTATTCTATAAAGACCATACTATACTTAGCAGTCCCATAAGTTGCATTGGACTATGCTTGCTAATAATTCTCAAACTATTACAACATCTTTATGCCAACCATTATAATTGTGTTGAATACATGTCACTTTATGTACACACCCATCACCAAATAGCAGAAAGAAAATCTAGAGAACATGTATCATAAGCAAAAGCCTCTCTTAACATATCAACCCAAACCACCATGCCCCACGAGACCATCCCTGGAAATGATTGACTAGTTAATAGTCGCATTATTATTAATCATACCTATTTTGCTACATTACATTCCCAAAAACAATGTTTAATTGTCTTTTCTTGTCCACAATATGCACATTACATTCCATATAATGATCCTCTCATCCAATTGTCCCATTGGGACTACATGATGAACTATTATCCATTGCAACAATGTAATCTTTCTTTCATGTTTTCTTGCCTACAAATTCTTCCAGAATATTGTTAAAAAATGTTGTGAGATTCTTTGTTACTTCCACCAACTAGCCGTCATGGGTTCCTTGTGTTTTGACTCAAACAAAAGTCCTACCCATTTTCATTGAGTAATTAATTAAAGAACTAAATCAATTTACCATTATTGAAACCTTCTACTTTCCAATAGAGACCCTCGAGATCTTACTAAAGTCGTGACAATGTTTGTTTCTGTTATACTCACATCTCCCCAACAATCATTGGCTACCATCGAGCTAGAATCTACCTTCCATTGTACTCCATCAAAAGTCACCACTTCAACCTTTTTAAATACTGCATGATCCAACACTAAGTCTTCACACTACTTTTTTCATTTGTCCCTCATCATCCACATCATAAGTAAGCCAATGATTAGATGACACATAACCTTTAATTGACAACAATACTTGGAAGCTAGAAAATGCACCTCACCATCCAAACAATCTAGATGCTCCTTTTGGGATTGTGATTGAGCACATAACTTGTTCAACTTGTTAAGTCATAATACTTGCTCCGTGAATTCTTGATAATTAAACCTATAAGCTTTCTTTATAGCTCTCACAAAACTCCAGTTACATTCAAAATTCTTGGCAAGACCTACATCAATTTTTCCCCATGCCAATCTTATATAAGAACCTAACTAATGTCTTGAAGGAAGACGAAAGAGCGAATTCCAAATTAAATTTTGAGCCATAAATTCTTCCTTAGTATTCAGCGGCTCTTGTAATAATGCATCACTCATTTTACACTACGATTGCCACAAAGACTTCATAAACTTATCTTCCCACTTCTTGGATAAAATATAATCTAAATCTTTAACACTTCTTGGTTTTATAAAACATTAGATTTTGGGAGGGGACTTTAATATGATAGAAAATCTAAGTGATCAAGAAGGTGGTAACTATTCCACTATACGGTGCGTGAATTAGCAGCATGAGAAAGGTGTGTTTTAAAAACTTAGCATGCATGGAAGCAATTTAAAAAAAATAAAATATCACTAAAGTATTTTAGGATTAGTTAAGGATTTGGAGTTACAAATTGTTCCTCTAAAGGGAATTATTTTATGGGTGAGGCTGCTGAAGGAAGAGCGGACTTGGCTAAAATATCTCGTATAGATAGATTACATCAGTAATAAAAGGGGAACAATAGGTATTATGCCAACTCTATTAGATAATTTTCCAATGATTATGTGCAAAAGACCCTAAACAAAACGATTTTACTATGATCATTACCACGACCTTTAGTATAACTTTATCACAACCATTACCACGAATTAACATAAAAAATATATTTTAATATCTTCAACTTATAATACAATGGAAGTTTTACTTCCTTTTTATAGAAGAGACCTTTGTAAATTGAACATTAAGAAGAGGTGATTTACTTATTCTTACCTGCACTAATTATTAAATGTATTCACACTAAAGACAAAATTAAACTTGGAAAGAATAAGACTTTAAGTGCAACCAATAGGCTTGAGAGGTGATAACTTCCTTAACAACTTTGAAATTAGGGCCTTGCGAAGACAAAAATCTATTATGATCTAGTTGAAGGTATTGATATGGGAGGTTGCGAATGCAAATTCATTAACTTGAATAATTGTCGAATGAGGGCATTGAGCTCTATGTATTAACAGGAGTATGTATACCCTCCAAAAATTTCAATATTGTTTTCTTGGTAGATAACGGTAACGTTACCAAATAAGTTTGTATTATCAATGGGGTGATACTTACATTCTCATGAAGCCGGTTTTGATCTTGTGTCAGATAATCTCAATTTGATTTTGAGTGAATAACAAATCCCATATCATTTCTATTTGAAAGGCAAAGTTTTTCCTCAAAATTTTTGAATTTTGCAATCAGTGCGAGGTGTCAAAATGTTTTCTTTTGCGTAAGATCAACTTAATTTCAACCAACCTACCATGAGGCCTCTTTGAGTCAAATGGTATTAATTGAGCAAAACTATAGATGTGAAAGTTATTGAAGTAAATGTTCACAAAAACCATACAACTAGTTAAGGTATCTAGAATTCTCTAAAATATACTCCAATATAACAGTTGCAACCACTTTGATTTTGGGATCAATAAAAGTCACAAAATTTATGGATCTATTATTCTTGTTGGATTCATCTCCTTTTGAGACAAGCAATACAAATAATAGGACATGGTGTGAGTCATCTGGAATAAAAAAAATGACATGAGCACCAAAACAAAGGGCAAGATTTGTACCCGATGCCTCCTCTTTACAAAAACAAATTCGCAACATCAAGATCTAGAAATCACATTTGCTTTACATCAAGATCCGGAATGATACCCAAGAAATCGATTCAATTTCCTTGGCGATCAAACGATTACAAATTTGGCTTAGACGATCAATAAACAATATGTGTTTTTTTTTTTTCTCCTTTTTTGTTTACACAACTACGATTCGGATTCGAGCGACATAGTTAGAGTGTGCGATTAGGAGACTAAATAGGTTGGGGGCGGTGCGAAAAAATTAAGTTTTTTCTACATTTTCTTTCTTTATTTTATTATTTCTTTTCCATCATTAATCAAAGCAGGTAGATTTACAAATGAGGGCATCTAAGCTGGAGAGTTGTCTCGACAACTGTCTTCGGGTCAAGCTGCTGAAGTGGGATGTTGTGGTTGCAATTCTGCATCGCCTTCACAGTGGGGCTGTGATGATCGTGGTGGTGATGGTGCTGATGATTCTGAGGGAGGATTTCCGTGTTTGTCGAATTGGATTGGATCGAGATAGACTTCAGAAGCTACAACAACATGGCACTGTCAGCTTAATTGCAAAACCCTAAACCCTAAACCCTAAGCCCTAAACCAACTTGCCGCAGGAACCCCCTTTTGTTTCAAGAAACATGGCCTAAATCTGAGTTTTATTTTTACTTTGTTTTTTTTTTACCTGCGATTTGAGTATATTGTTTTCCTGGCGAAGCAGCCTCTCCTGATCACCCACCATGCACACGCAGGCACAAATGCAAAGACGGTGAGGTGAGATCGACGATCAAGAAAACCAAAAGAAAGAAAGATATATTAACGTCTTCTCAGACTAACATTGGCCCATGAGACAAAACGTACAATAAGGCTGGTGTTATCCACTCATCTATGAGAGTATGATGATAAGTAAAACTACAATCATCTGATGCTCATTCAGGGAAAAATATCGTGTTGATAAATGCTCCTATAGATTTCAAACAACGCGAATGGATCAAAGATAGGGGTGACCAACCTTGGCATGCAGATCATGGAGTTGCCCCATCAGGAATTGCATCTGCAGAATCGTGGGTTCAGCAGACGTAGCGAGACGATATTGGTTAGAACGACGAGATTAGATCTGATCGCAATTTAGGGGTTTCTGGCTACTTACCTTCCGCCCTCTGATGCGGTTCAACCCGTTCTGGAGCTGACCCTCGAGCATTTCGAGGTCTCGCAGTCCGAGTCCAACGAGATTCTCGCCGAGCAGGTTCCTGCAAACCACAGCCGCAAATATATGTAAAGGCCAGTTCAGAAATCGGCAGCATCGAAGAGCAAACGCGTTGTAAGGAAAACGTAAAAACGATCCATCCGAATATTTATTTAAGGTGGGATACATACCTGTGGACCTCCTCCAGACTCGCTATCTTGTCCTTGTACTTGTTCGTCTCCTGCTTCCAATACTGCAATGCAAAAACCATGGAACCCGGTCGGTGTGACGATTCATCGTCGAAACCCGGAACAGACAAAACTTAGCCGCATCGATCTCGATCGGACGCGCTCATTCGCGCCATCTCTACACACATTCATGAGCCGCTACGGGCACACGCAGGGATCTATACGGGTTTCGGGGGAATCGAGAATCCGCGGTGTCAGGATGGTGGGAATACCTCTACATCCTGAGTTGTGGAATCCGTGGAGCGCAACGACCTCGAGTAGCGCTGATACCTCTCCAACACATTCTTCATGCTGCAGAAGCAGAAGCAGAAGCAGAAGCAGAAGCAGAAGCAGGAGCAGGAGCAAGAGTAGTAGGAAAGACGACGACGATTGCCTCAGTCCAGGTATGCGACGAAGATGACAATGGAGTGTAATGAATGAATGAATGAATGTGTATTGTATTGTATGTGTAGCTATGGTGGGGTTTTGGTACATACCTGGGGTTGGCGAATTCGAAGAGCTTGCCGGTGGCGGAGAAGATGATGAGGGCGAGGTCGGTGTCGCAGAGCACGGAGAGCTCGTAGGCCTTCTTGAGGAGGCCGTTGCGGCGCTTGGAGAAGGTGACTTGGCGGCTCGTGGTGTTCTCGATGCGGCGGATCTGGATGCGTCCGCGGGGCGGGGCCGCCGCCGATCTCACGGGGCAGTGGTGGTGCTTATGGTTAGGGTTAGGGTTAGGGTTAGGGCTAGGGTTAGGGTTAGGATTAGGGTTAGGGTTAGGGTTAGGGTTAGGGTTAGGGTTAGGATGGCTAGCTAGGTCATTGCATTGGCTAGTGCTAGAATTGGCGGCATTCGTGCCCATTGCGGCTAGAATTGGCAGATTCGCCCCGTGAATTCTAGCCTTTCCCGCGTCCTCCGATCCCCGCTGCCATACCTCTATCACCTCCTCTTCAACTCCATCACCACCACCATCACCATCATCCTCATCCTCATCCTCATCATAATCATCATCATCATCATCATCATCATCATCATCATCATCATAATCATCGTCATCTTCCTCCTCGATACTCATCCTTT
>JBBBWG010029999.1:0-45582 GCA_037176905.1 Azolla pinnata
GTGACTATGTTCCAGCTCCGCTACTCTCTTCTACCCTGCCGTCGCCGTCGCCGTCGCCATCGCCATATCCCCCCTCCCCTTGTGATTATGCTCCAGCTCCGCTACTCTCTTCTAACCTGCCGCCGCCGTCGCCATCGCCGTCGCCATCGCCGTCCTCCCCTCGTGACTGTGTATCCAATGCAAGCATGCATGCGTGTGGCATGCATGTATCCGTCGCACGTGTGCATGCACGCATGCATGCATGCATCCGCGCATGTGCGCATGCATGCATCCGCGCATGTGCGCATGCGTGCATGCGCGTGCACATGCACATGACACTCTGGCAACTCGAAGAGGAAACGAGATGAGGTCCTGGGTTCAGATCCTGTCACGCCCCTTCATTCGTTTAATTTGTAATCCGCTTATGCAACTCGCACACATTGTTATTATTATACACTGGGCTTAATCAACCGTAAAAAAGGGGCGCGAAGGATTTCGTAATTCGAAAGCTTGGAGCTCTTTTAGTACTGGAGGTATTTTGACTTTGGTTGTGAATAGAGAGAGGGAGAGAGAGAGAGAGAGAGAGAGAGTTTTAGTCCCTGATGCGAGAGGCATTGGAATCGTGGGCATAACAAGAATAACTGGTTGACGCTGTGAGAAGTTACACGGTGCTTCTCGCAGCATTGGTGAGCTACTTGCCCCTGTTTAAGTAAGGAATTAGTATATGGTATGCCCAGTTACTAAGGGGCATCGGAAGTTGGCCTGTTTTTTTATGTTTTTTCTTGGGCAGGATTCTGTTCTTCTTCTTCCTCGTAGAATGAATGAACCTTCTTCCTTCTTATAGTGTTTTTGTCAATGATTTCTCTCTGGTTTGTTACGTCTTGTCCTCAATTTGCTGCTGATTGGCCGCCCCATCATCTTTCACCGAGCATCTTGCGCACATTGTCATCTGAAATCGGATGGATTTGTTTTTTCGATGTCGTGTTTACCACGTAAGTGGATCAATACGTGAATTATGATGAAGGAAAGCCGATACTATGAATGCACTTACGAGAAGTATTATGGGTTAAATCATGGGCTTGTTCTGCACAATGGCACTACAATATTAGACATGGTCCACTCCGAGGCAAATCTTTAACACAACACAAAATTAGGCTCAATGAATCTATAGATACGTAGAATAGCAAAAAAACAAAAACAAATAGTTATGAGATTGATCAATTGTGTTTTTATAATTCAGGGTGACGAGAAACTCGGAAACTTCACTGAGTTTAGGGACTTTCCGACATGGATAAAAAGTTTGCTTGATTCAAGCCCATTTATTAACCATTGATTTAAGGCTTGTTAAAAATAAACAGATGATCTGTATATACTGTATACCCGCCTTTGCGACTCCCTCATAAAAACCAGATTGCTGGCAGGGCATCTGTCTACTGACTAGTACATGACATAATAGTAACCAAGTGCACCTGCAAATTTGTTGTTCGCTTATGCAAGGTGCAAACAATTTGCTAGGCTAATAAATTAGCGGCAAAATGGGGTTCTAATCTCTTGCATCATATGGTTGTTTATACTGCAGTTTTTGCATGGGAAGAAAACCATATACGGACAGGATGTTGTTTCGCAGATGTGGTTCTATGACTTGCGAGATTGATTCAGCAACAAACCCTAACCCTAACCCTAACCCTAACCCTAACCCTGATGCAAACGAGCGAGGAAAAACTTCTCAATAAACCCTAAACTTTAAACCCTAAATCCTTAATGAGCGAAGGCAAAATTGTAAGTAAAATAGTTTTTCAAGTCTTGGACCATATCTGACTAGTTAGAAGAAGAAATAGAAGAAGAAAGAAGAAGAAGAAAGAAAGAAATCGAAGAAGAAGAAGAAGAGACCAAGGAAGAAACGGAAGCTCCTTTTTTGCGATTTTCCTGCTGACCATGAGGATGAGCTCTGTCCAGATTCTCCGCCGGACTCGGTATGCCCTTCTTCCCACCTTGTCTCTTTGCTCTGATTTCCTTTTGAATCTGAGAGAGAGAGAGAGAGAGAGAGAGAGAGAGAGAGAGAGAGAGCAGGGTTTGCATGCTTCCCGATTTCATAAGTAAATCAAAGAAATTCTCCTCCTGTTGCTCAATCAACTGGCCGGTGTTGCGGGGACGTGGTTAAAAACCTAGGGTTAACAATACCATCACAGGATACATGCATACATACGAACATCGATATATGTCTCGGCATGCATACTCAGTACCTTATGCGTGTATATATCTAACCCTAGTTTAATCTGGTGAGCTCTCTTAGGGTGGCTTTCTGATGGTTCACTCCATCTCAAACTCGGGCATTTCATGTTGAAGACCATTCTCAAGAGGAGGAAAGAGGTTACTAAATCTGCTTTCAAGCTTCCACAAATCAAACAAATGTTCGTTGTAAACATAGAATATGCAAATCTACATGCATTTTAGTGATTTACCTTTATACTTCTGTACACTTCTGTGAATGGCAGACGCTTCCGAGCTACTAACAGGTTTAGAAGGGTTACATTCAAGCTGTTTGGTTCACTAGGTACTAGAAATTGATAGGGTTTAGGACTAGAAAGAAGGAGAAAGAAGGAGAAATCAGACCATGATGCTTGTCTAGGCAGATTGTAGTACACACATCCTGTTCAGAGAATACGTTTGAGAAAATGTATATTCTATGAAAATTTCATGTCCAATCTCCCTTTTCAACCTGGGATGCAACGAAATCCCTTCGAGTAGTGTTGAACATTATCGTTGTCGTGGTAGTGTTGCAATATCTGAAGTCAACCAGAAAATGGAGCTTAAAGTCCTTGCCACAGTTATACATTTTACCCGATTGATAGTGACCTGGATATCAGAAGAGCACACATATGGTGTCTTACTGATGCATTATGGTGTCAAGGTTTCTAAGCAAAAAGAACGAGTTGCACAACTGGCTTGGGATAAAGGATAATGGATTGAAAGGTTCAGAATGACCTGTATGGCTGTAGATATGGTTTGAAACCAAAGACCACTGTCCACCATTTTTTACAACATATGAACTCACAATCAATTTTATGCATTATGGCAATGCTTATGCTTTGGCATTGGAAACAGAAAATTGCCAAGCAGGTAGTTTTTATCGATTTGATCGTATTTTGTGTCCTGTTCTCAGATATAAATTAAGGATTCAAAAGAATCTGATAGAAAGGATCCCCCTTCTTCAACTTATCCCACCTGTTGCTTATTCCTTTTCATGGAAATGACGTCAAAGACATGAAAATTACTATTCTCTGTGGCATGTACGTAGATTTCTATGAATTATACGATCGGTTCTTACTAATTTCACATGGTTGACAGAAGTGGTCTTGTCAAGTATCTGTGCTGTAGAATTAGCTTTGGCTTTTCTTCTCACAGCATTCCGCTTTTGAAACTTATTTAGTCCGGAGTATATCTTTGCAACCCTGGAATTTCAACTTTTCATGATCTTCAATGCAAGAGGTCTATTTGAAAACATCCCAAATTGTCAATGTGTTTACCTCTTCAAGTTGGAGTTTATCTTCTTTCATAGGACCGCCCCATGGTATCCAGGTTGAAATGGACATGTTGAACAAATATGGCCGTTCATAATGTATTTTTTAGTGGCACAGTATCATGATTTGATGCGAACAACTTCACATGTTCTGTAATCCAATACAATAACACTTATGAGAAAGTACTAGAAAACAAAATATGTAAAGCAGCCATGTCCTAAAAGAGAAAGGAATAATAACATCTTCTGATGAAGACGCCATGTTAGCTCTTTTTAGATGACACCTGTTGTACATTTTTGGTGTATGTTTGGATGGATGCTAAAACGACTTTATTAAGTTGATTGTTATCTGATTGAAGATAGTTGATTTGGCCATTTGATAAATAGAATTTGTACTCACAAAGACATTGAAAAACTGTTCCAGTGTGTAAGCGTTGAAGAGTGGCTCTCAATCATTGAACCAGAGTGTATCATCATGTTTGGTGTTCTTTTCCCAACACGGAGTTTCCCAATGGATGCAAGTAGCTTTACTCAAATAGACAGTATGCACTGGGTTCTTGACATGAACCATTTTGTGGGTAAGATGTGTGTATGTTCTTTCTACAAGTGAACACAGTTGAATCACAGGCCTCAATTTGTGGATGGATTAAATTACATATTGTGAACTTTCTGAACTCTTTGTGAGATAGGATCTGATGTTAGCCAAAATTAGGTGCCTTTGAAAAGGAGGATGATGCAAAAATACTCTCAGCCCTTTGTGTACATACCGGAACAACCCCAGAAGATTTTAAAACGTAGTGAATGCCTTTAAAGGGGAAAATCAATAAACAATACCAGAAGGACACCTGAATGTTTTAAAACTTTGCCCAGATACCACCCTGCATGCAAAGTTTACTGATATTGGTATACTGTTAAATGCTGGATAGTACACTAAGTAATAGAAGCATAAGGGTATTTTTGGTGGTGTCCCTATGTTAAGGAGGTAATTAGATGACTAAATTGCTTGTTACCTTAAGTTCGAAACACACATTCAAGGAAATATTGCATTTCTTGCTGAATGAGTTCTCTCTACATGCTAAAAGCTAATTAGATAATTAAATTGCTTGTTACCTTACGTTTGAAACACATATTCTATAGGAGAAGGTTATGACTATGTGAAGAGAAATCTGCTTTTTCTTGGTGAACGAGATCTCTCTCTACATAATTAGATTATTAAAATTTCTGGTTACCTGCTTTTAAAACATACACTCTATAGGAGAAACATGATACCAAAGTGAAGGAAATCTGCCTTTCTTATTGGAGTTCTCTCTACATGTTAAGTGGCAATCAGATGATTAAATTTGCTTGCTACCTTTGTTTGAAACACGCGTTCTGTAGGAGAAGCATATGATCAAGTGAAGGAAATATGCCTTTTCTTGTTGAATGAGTTCTCTCTACCACCAGAGAAGGCATTAGCAGTGTATGTACAGTCTCCAGGATCAGAATTCCAGTATTGTGGTGCGGTTCACCGTGGCTGTCCATCGGCTGTTTTACCACTGCTATGGCCGAACCCAGGTGGGCAATTACAGATAATGGCAGCTGATGCAAAACCACTTTCGGCCAAAATTGGTCTTTCTGTAGAAGATCTAATCACTCTTCCTGCCATGAATGTTGGGCATCAACAAAAAGTTGAGGCCCTCGCCATGAAGGTGGGTGAAAATCTCTTCAATTTCATGCAATCCTTCTGTACTATCGATGCAAACAAGCTTGTTGTCCCTATGGATATACTGCAGCGGTGGTTTAAGAAATTCCAGGACAAAACGAAGCGAGACCCTGATTATCTCCGGAATTTCATGCTCTGAGGATCCAAATGAACTTTGATTCGAGTGTAAAAAACTAAGAAGAGCAATTCCACAGATCTGGTCTGAGCCTTCCCATCCATTGTAACATTTTGATTACTTTTGGAGAGTCATACAGCGAAATATTGAGGAACTATATGTTTTGTTTTTGTGCGAATCGCTTAGGCTTATTTGTGTCAGGCCAAAGTTCTGCAATGTTTCAGTTTTTCAACACCCAAAACCCGTAAACCATGAATTTTTACTTTTCCTTCATTTGGTTGCAGGAATGTGAAAGCGCGTAAGTAGAGGCATACAATTCGTTATGGTCTATTGCTGAGCACTTTTGTATTGATGAGTATGGTTTCGGTCATTAAGTTTGGGCAGCTTTTATGCAATGTTAGAAGTTTCAATCATCTAATGCATTAACTCAGCTTTTAGAAGTTTCAATTATCTTATGTATTGAATCACCCCCAGCCTTGCCGCAGTGCATGAGGTGGATTAACATTTATCTCGCCGAAGATGATTTCCTTTGTATTTAGTACCTAAATGCTGGATGCATGGAGACATTAGTTATGAACACTTCAAAGCATGTTACTGTGTAGGTGCAAGAGGGTGGATTTGTAGCTGTGAGAGGTACCACATGTAAATTCATGCATTTCTCTATTCATCTCTTCTTCTTCTTCTTCTTCTTCTTCAATGTTGATGCAGTAAGATCATCCCTTAAAAGATGTTGGCTTGGGCTCCGACGTTGGGGACTTTGGAATTGTAAGAAGCAGCAGCCCAAAGACAAGGCAAATATGGTTTCCAACTTGCTCGAAAAAAGACCTGATTATGTCAGGCCTCCATAAGGTGAAATCATTTAAAATAGCATTCTTGCACCGAGATTTCTTGCCCAATATTGGCATCATATCTAGTCAAAAAGAGTTTGTTAATAATGGTGAATGTGTTACAAGATCGAACATCCTTCCACGCAGTGCGGCGGCGAAACAACAATTTTGGATCAATAGATCTCGAGGTTGCCGGATCATAACTTTTCCTGTCGTGATCATTTCGTCGTACAACGATGAGCTGGCAAAAGCCGACAGAGTCTCCCCGTGGGTTTCTTCGCATCGAATCGAAATGGTGGGCATCGATCTTATCCACTTGCATGCAGTGTGAAACGCCTTCTGGAACCAGGTATAAACCTGTCGACGGAACGTGTGTCAGAGCATGGCTCCGAAGTGGTCAAGATTTCATCGCAACATGGAATGCTGCTATTCGTCGTGAGATGTAGATCGTCGATGCCCTTCCGATGGTCAAACTCGGCTCTATAGCAACGTATACATGCATGCATGGTATGTGGTCAAGTAGTATGGGGCCCAACTACCATCTAATTCCATGGGTGCTTCCCATAACAAATCAAGTGGGCGGAGCGCTAATGGATTGGTAGTAGTCGGTTATGAAACAATCCATCCCAAGCCCTCGTGTATATAAATGTTCTTCGATGCATCCAAAGCTCCTCACCGAATAGTGAATCGAAAAACTCACTTCTGCAATAGCATCACAACACATCAGACACAATATTTCCTATAGTACTTCCTCTCTTCTTCGTCGTGAAGGCTTCGCTTTGATCGTTGACCATGGCTAGCAGTCATCACCTGAGGCGTGTATCCGGTACCTTCATGAGGATCCAATGCCCTGTTAGAGACCTGCCACAAAGGGGGCTAGGGAGCGCACCACGTTATGCTCACACGGGTGCAAAGTAAGGCGAGAACTTGAGCTGATTAAAAACAATGATTTAATGTTTGGTTGATTTATGACAGGCTTAGGCACCTTTCATGGATGATAATTGACATAACATGTGATTAGTTGGCGGGAACAATGCATGGGTCAAGAAATTGGAACATTCTAGAACATTCTAGACTAGAACCGTTGGAACAAATTAGAGCATTCTAGAGCATTAAGAATATTCTAAGACATGTTTAGGCCATGAACATTTACAATGTTCTGAAACACTTTAGACTCGAGCATTTTGGAACGTTCTAGAGCATTCGAAACTAGACTAGATTATAAACATTTCGGAGTAATTTCCAAAGCATCATTTTGGATGCTTTAAAAACCAGAGAACATTTTAGAGCATTTCAAAACGCCTTCGAGCAAAGTTCAGATGAGAGCATTCAAAACATTCTAAAAACGCCTTACAGCAATCGAGATTAGAGCTTTTCGAAACATTCTAGAGCTGCCTTCTGGGCACGGTCTAGATTAGAGCAATTCGGGGGAACATTCTAGAGCACTCTGAGATGCCTTCTAACACAATCTAAACCAAAGCATTTCGGCGAGCATTCCAGAGCACTCTGAGATGCCTTCAGACACGAATCTAAATCGGAGCATTTTCGGAGCATTGCAGAGCGTGTTTGGAACATTCTAGAAACATTCCGAAAAACACGCTTTTCTGTGGGGGAGCAGGGGGCCGAGGTGGGTGACGGTGGAGGTGCTGCCGCTGGTGACGATGGTCGGGATCGCGCTGGGCCTCGGAGCGATGACGATGTACCGCGAGACTCTGCACTCGCCGACGGTGCTCGTCAGCAAGAAGGCGCGATCGTCGCTCCAGGAGATCGAGGACCCAGCGAGCGCTCATCGGCTCGGCCGCAAGTTCATCGCAACCTCCCCGCTCCGCAGTGTCGCTCGCGGCGAGCTGCCCTTCGGACGCAACTGATGCTGCAGACACACACATACGCACACATCCGGCTCTTTCCCATCTCTTCTGCTGTTTGCGTGGACTATTATTAGCCCGTGCCTCGCACGATGTAAAACACCCCGCCCATTCCGCACCTCCAATCCTGCAGCTCGCGTTTTCGTTTCGCCACTTGTACAAAATGCATGTTGTGGAAGTGCCCCCTCCGCTTGGCTCCCTCGAGTCCACGACTAGTTGGTTTCACATTGCCCACGCAAAAGCGTTCTGTTCTGCCGATTCCGCAGCCAAACGGCCACTCGAAGGCGCTGCTGCGTTCTCCCCGATTCCAATGCTGTGCATGGACCTTCTTTCACGACACGCGGACAAAAAAACCTCCCGTCCATCATCCCGCCACCCGTGTTTTGCAAGCTCGATCACGAACCTGATCGTCAGATCACGAGAACGGAATCGGACTCGTGCAAATGGACATCGAACGCAGACGCTGCAAAACATATCGAGTGCGCGATTCGAAGAGGCCAGATCGACCGGCAGACCCGAATTATCTGTCGACGCAATCGAGCAGGGACCGGATGCAAATCGAAGCGCGTTGGCGATCCGAACGCCTTAAAAAGGATCGATCGAAAGCCGTTTCTATCGACAGATAGATCGAAAGCCATATCTATCGACAGATCGATCGAACATTTACCGGATCGAGTAGGAACAGGATGCAAATTGATTACATGTCAAATGGATTACTTGTTTGGATTCAAGCACAAATCCACTCAGAATTGGGAAGGAAGAAAATGTTGGAAGAATTTAGAACGAAGACCATTCGGAGTTTTTGAGAGAAAAAGAGATGGAGCAGACGCACACAGGAAATGGAAATGCACACTGTTTGTTGATTTGATGGGGGAGCGATGAGGCTTCCCATGGCCAGCCTCCTCGAAGGCTTCGTCGCTCAGTTCCTTGCAGACTATCTCAGTAACTACATCAAAGGAATCCAGCCCGAACAGTTCAGGCTCGGGCTATGGAGTGGTAGGTTCTCCTCGGACCCTAATCAATAGAATCCCAGAAAAAAACAAAATCCAAACCTTGCATGCATCCGAAGACGAGCAGAACGCAACAACATGCCAAATGCAAGACGTCCGAGAAAAGCAAAAGGCAAAAAAGCCAAGTGCTGAAAGCGAAGCAGGAGAGAAAAGAACGGAGGAAATGAATGAATTTGGGTTGCTCTTTGTGTTCAAATTTTGTTCTTGTTTATTGTACACACATATGCTTTCCTGTAACCAGGTGTTGCACAGTTTGAGAATGTGGAGTTGCGGCTTGAAGCCTTTGACTATTTGCAGCTTCCTATTGCGATTAGAGAAGGTATGGGTGATTTGAGGTTTGTTTTTTCAGGTTTATTTATGAGCATGGTATCTTGAACATGTGGGGGATTTTGAGTAAACCTGCATATTAGCTTAGATTCCATGTTTTTATGTGTGGACCGCAGCATTTATATAGTCAAATTATCTGCTTTTATGTTGGTGAAAGAAAATAGATATGTTGTAAGTATATCATCTCCACGTAGCATATATATAGTCAAAGTATCTGCTTTCATGTGGGTGAAACCAAATAGATTTTGTTGTAAATATATCCTAGGAGTATAGCTTATGAAAGTGGGCAGCTAATCATGGTCATTGGAAAATGCTGGAGTGTGAGGTTTGAAGTTTGAAACGTTGAAAATTTGTCTGTTGATGCAAAGATTGGGAGCGTAAGGCCTTTTGCCTTATTAAACCTATAAATCTCTAAACTTATGTTCAATGAGGGTTTGTGAAAGGTACGAGAGTGATATAGTGATCATTTTCTTGGAAGTTATGTCTCTTTAAGAAGATGAGAATATAATTCTAATTGCTGGATTTGTGCTAGAGGAGGCACCTCAAGTATCGTTTAAGGTGCTTGTGTTTCCGATCATGGATCTATCAATTTTGTAATGATCCTTGGAGGTGACCCTCGTATTACTTGTGAGTTGTTGTGGGTAATGGCTTCTACCAGCTTTTCTATCCTGATGACAAGACACTCTGGATAGAATATACATTGTAGGATTTGAATAGGGGCTACTGTACTCTGAGATATGATAAGATTAATGACATAAGAGTAACAGATATGTAAGGCACGAGAATCGAAAAATTAAGGATGTTAAACAAGCTAGTGTTGGACAAGCTCAAACATCAGTTCGAAGAGCTGTGGGATATTCAGCCTGGGATGAATCCTGAACATGCAATGCTATTATTTGAAGTGATGTGGGAGTAGCATCAGTAATTATAGAGGTCTCCTCATGTATGGAAACTTCGTTTTCAGGACTAGAAAGGCTACCCAAGAGGACTTTTTATTATTAGGAACTTTTGGGATACCTTGAATAAATTGAAGTATGGAAAATTATTTGTGGTGTCTTAAACCAAGTGTAATCACAGTGAATATTAGCATGGAAAACAATTTGTGCTTTCTCAAAGTGAGTATAATTGCATTGGACCATGAGAAGTAAGTGGGTAGCTTTGGAATAATCACATCATGTCAAAGAAAAACTGGAAAGATCTTATCTCATGTCAAATTGTGCTGTAAGCTTTTGTTAGTTGATGGAGAGAAATCTAAATTTATGTTGTGTCGCTAAAAATGTTGAGAATGGTAGGAAGGATTGTACTATACTAATGTTCTTACCTCCTTAGAGATCACTTCTAGAAGAAAAATGAATCCAGTAATAGTTTTGCTGATTTCAAAGATGAGACAGTAGAATGATTGGTTTCTTGATGCTACATGTTGCTTGGATTCAAGGAGTGATTGAATCAGATTGAAGGAGTGATTGAATCATACTTATTGAGTAATTTTGATATCTCAGTGTGAGTGCTCTCTGAATCTAAATGAATCTCTTGGATGAAAGAACCAATATTATCTCTTGATCAACTTTTGAAACATCAGGTATCGTTGGAAAGCTAAAAATTCAAGTGCCTTGGACGAAACTTGGCCGAGAGCCAATACTTATTGCTCTTCAAGATGTATACATATATGCTTGTCCGCGAGAGGAATTTGAGGTATGGATGATTAATTTCTTCTGGGACATTTTGAATATATTTCCTTAACTATTTTTGTTCTTCCCTTCAGTGGAAAAGTGAAGCCTTAGAAGCTAGGTCCTTGGCAGCAAAGAAAGCAAAGCTTGCAGCTGCAGAATTGTCCAAGCTATCAGCTCGGATATCTAGCAATGCATCAGGTATTTATGTCAGTGATGTGATAAAGGCATCAAATTTTTAGGTCATTTTTCATTAGACGAGTATTTAGCTACTATTGTAATTTGGTGTTCAAATATTGTCACTATTTTCTGGCTTTGTGAGTGCTGCTTGGTTCAGAAACTGCATGCCCTTTAAAATAATTTATTCTCTTTGCTGATTTATAGGTAATCATTCAAATCAGTCATTTTTCACTTATGTTTCCATGAAGGTAAGCCACATTCTCCATTTTGTGAATGTTTCTAAGTTTGTATAAATGATTTTGGTAGAGCGATTCGTTACATCATGTGGACGGAATGAATCCATGCAATGTAGGACATCAGCCTTGGTTTCACATTAGTCCTTTTTAGGTGTGAGCCTTTAGCAAGCATTCAGAACTAGTTTATCTTTCCTTCAGATAACCAACTCAAGGATGCATTTATGTAATAATCGAATAATAATAATATAAAAAAGATGATTTGTGCATCTTTGTCCTTCAAAATTTGAATACCTTAATTGATTTATAAATTTGGTGCAGTTGTTCCATTATACTTTATCTTCAGCACTGCACAAATTTAGGAGGAAAGTCAACAAATCTACTATAAAATCTGACATAGTTCAGTTATTGAACACAATTAGCAACTGGCCAACTCATTGGATAAAATATCTTCTTGCTGTAACTGGGTTTTTGCATTGTAGGAAATCAAAAGGATATTGTGGAAACAAGTGGCCAGTCACGAGATAAACAACTGTAGAATATTATCGCATATGGGGCTCATGTGCAAAAAACAACTGACAAGTTGTTATGATCTTCTAGCTCAGTATTGGTCTGTCGATTAGATAGATAGTTCTTATTCTGTTTTTCATAAATGAATAGTATCTGTGCCAGCTATTGACCAACCACTCTGTAGACTGCAACTCTACTGCATTATTACAAACGCCTTTGAATAGCATTGTGTTTCCATATGATTACGTAGGCAACTCTCCGGATTAGTAAAAATGATTTGATTAGAAAGCCAATGCCTCAATCTACAAAGGTAAACTTGAGTCAGGATTACTCTCTTTGGAACTTGAGACATCACTGGAACGGAAGAGTCATAGAGAGAAATTGTTGGAAGGATGATGGTACACCCACTATCTCATGAAAAAAAGGAACAACAAAACCTTTCTGCAGCTTCATACATTGTCTCTTGCTACACAACTCAAATCAGGAGTTACAATAGGAGGGGAAATAATGCTTTATTGTGGTATCTAGAGCAGATCTCCACCCCCCTTGCCAATGATAGATAAACTTGCATAATAAGGTCTCCCATTGCTTCAGAGATCTCTCCATCTATTTTGACAATATTTCGAAGGCAGACGTTTCATTACACCTATGTAGAGGATCTTAATTGCTCAGGTAATGGAGTTTTGTGGTATAATTAAGTTACCCACTTTAGCCAGTTCTTGAATCCAAGACATTGTATTAACATATGACCTCTTGTTCAGTCTCGTTAGCCATGTTGGCCTCTCGAAAGACGTTGGCATTTCTTTTTTATCCATTCTATCTACAAATAGAATTACTCACTTACTTCTGTTTTGATTCAACTGAACCTAGGCTTTTGTTCATTCAAACTTTTTGTATGAAACAATTATGGTTTAATAATTATGTGTTCAAACATTTCATACAACTTTATGCATGCTAACAAAATACTTACCATTTTTGCTTTTGACAGCTCTTAGACAACGTGCAAGTAACTGTTGAAAATGTGCATTTTCGATATACTGATCAAAAGGCTGATCCAGAGGTATGTGAAAGATTACTCACTTCTACCTGATATGCTTAGATTTCGGGTTTTCCTTGAAAATGACATATTGCAATGACTTCATTATTACTTTGGGAAACTTCACAACAGCCTATAGAATAATAGTGAGATACATAATTGTGGCAAGTTAAGTCTGTTGAGGATCATTAATACCCATAACAATCTCAGGAACAAGGTCTACGCTTACTCTATGGAAATGCCCTTACCTACTACATCTTCTTGACAAAATAAATTTCAACTGATAATTGATTCTGTATACCAATTGAAAAAATGTGATACTTGTTTTGATTCATTGCCATTACTCCCAGAAGTAGTAATTTATCTTATTATCATTTGTCATGTTTTTAATGCTGACTCGATGCTCTGTCCATTGAAGATAATAATTACATTCTCCTGTCTAGATATTTCATGAATCTGGCATTAGCTTGGAGGCATTAATGTTTGTACACAGCTTATTTATAATGGTAAAGGACTTAACAAAGGTGCTCTGTTATTAATTTTTAGATGAGATTTTCAGTTGGAATCATGTTCACTCATCTTAATATGAACACTGACCATTCACTCTCAGGGTATGTTCCCTTGAATAAGATCATAAATGATTATTCGTAGTCCTCCATCCAAGTTTTAGCAGTTGTTATTGACGTGATGGTTATCTGAAATTCTGCAGTTTTCCTGCTGGAAAGTCAAGGTCAATCTTAGTAAACAAACTCGTGGATTGTAGAGGATTTTCAATGTATTGGAACTGTAATGAGAATGACAGTGATGGGTTTCACAAGGATGAGGAAACATGTACTTACTTGGATCCAGAAAAGTGGACAAATCTGATCCATCCTTTTAATGCTACTGTCAGATTAATGGTAATACTTCAATTTGGGTGAATTGCCTCTCTTGGAAGGTTCAGTAATGGTAGGTGGTTCTATTTATGCAGGTCAATAAAAATGCTCCATTAGATGGGAACACTTCGCAATATTCAGTAGCTTTGGAAACAGATAATCTGGTTTGATGCTTTCTGTAAAAACGAAGTTATTTCCACCAGCATGATTTTACTTAAATTCGTTTGTATGTGTTCTTACTCAGAAATTTACATTGGAAGATCGCCAGTTGCATGAAATGCTTTTACTCTGGGATGCCCTTTCTATTTGCAAGATGCGGGAAAAGTAAGCGTTATAGAAAAATTAATAGTCCCAGTTGGGGGTTTTGAAATTATTCTTGTAGATGGAAATAGAAGTACAGCTGGTCAGAAATCGCTATGCCAGTGATAGTTCTTGGTTAACTTAAACTGCCTTGGCTTTCCTTTAAAGACTTGTCACTTATTCAGCATAAGACTCAATTGTGAAAGAAGACTTAATTTGTCTTTGTATTTAGAAGAAAGAGTGGTAGATGCCCACTTGAATTCTGGTTGCTATTCCTAGATATGGACGTCATAGACCTGCAGTTGGTCAACATGGCTATAATAGGAGGGAGGATGGGTGGCAAAAGGTCTGGTGGTACTATGCAATTGAGTCGGTATTAGTTGATGTGCGTAAGAATTTGCGTCGCAATTCATGGAGCTACCTTGGATGGAGGATGTAAGTTAATTACCGTGTTTTCATTTCAATTTATGTTTGATCTATTCTTGTTTCAAATATGCACTGAATCTGGAGTGTTTGAGCAGGGATATGAGAAGAAAATACGTTCTTTTGTACAAAGAGAAACTTGATTTCCTAAGTAGAGGCAAGGTTTGTCTTATCTACTTTAGAAAATAACTTTTTTGTGTTATTTTCTTTTCATTTCTGTTTATATATTTACTTTTTAACTAAGGTTATTTTTCTTTACCAAGTAACAAACTTTCTTCGTGCATACTAGTTTGTAGTTTACATCGCTGACTTAGCAATGGGAGTCTCACTGTTGAATGTGCAATTTTAGTGCCTGAGGTCATAAGTGATTAGTAGGTGAACACTTTGGCTATGCCTAAACATCTTGGTCTTACTTTTAACACATCTGTAATACAAGTTTGTGAAGAAAATAGAATAGAATGTACCTTTGTACCTGCTTCAGGAGTGGAGATCCCACCATACCTAGGAACTATGGAGAAAACATGACTGGGCAATGTTTAGCCAAACTATATGGCTTGACTTAGCTATATAGGAGAGGGTTAGTGCTGGCGTGTTTTAGAAGAATTTACCTCCGAAGTAACAAATGGTGTCTTTCCAAGTTCTGATCGAGGTTTAAGGAGCCTTGAAGGGAAAAATCGAATCGTTGATCTTTGGATTTCCAGAAGGCGTTCACGCAATATTGGTGCTTGGCTCATGCAATTGCTAGATACCTTTTGATTTTCAGTAGGCAATGAATTGGGGGGGGATCTATACAATATCTTAATCAAGGATAGTATTCTCCCATAGGTGGTTGGTGGCCTGCTTGGCTCGAAGCAAGGCTATTTATGTCTCTTCTGGTGTGATTTAATTATATTGAGTGGCTGGGTAGGTGAAGAGAATGTTTTGCTACTCTATCATTGATTATTGTTATATGAACTCGTAATGAAGCCAGCTGCAGCTGAAACCCTTACCAAACTAGAGGAACTAGAAAAAGAGCTCGATCTTGATGAGATTTTGTCTTTTAGATCCATGGCAGAATGTGATTTGCAAGGACAGGTAAGTTCATGTTAAGAACTTTTGATTCATTATAGAACAACCAATGATTCTCTGATCAGACTTGTGAATCTAAGGACATCAGTGAATCTGTTCTATGCAAACTACAGAATTTGGAAGCCAAGGTACAAGAGGAAATTTCTGGCAGCCAGCAGGATACGAAGTCCAAAGACTTACCGTCTGACGTGAAAGTTGATGATCAGCCATCTACGAAACAACGGAGCTGGTTAAATCTTCTGTCCCTGGGAATGCTTGGTGCAGCAGGTAGTGTTACTGCAAGTGAGCAGTTTGCTGGGGTTGTGCCAGACGAGATAATACAGGTATGTATTTGTGTTTTTTATTGTTCTAATTTTCTTTGCCTTGGTTAATGTGTTTCATCGAAATAAATTCTTTAATACTTTTGCTTTACTTTTCTACTTTGTCCTGAATTTTCTTTTCTTTTTACTTCATAGCAGCTTAAAATAGCATATTGACATTCTTTACCCCTTATGAATGTATCTCAATTTTCTTCTTTACTATGTAGGGTATCTATGAGGCTACCAAATATTTCCCTTCAGGCATGAAGGACCAAGGAGATTTACCGAAAAGTTTATATCGTGTTGGTATAACTTGCCATATTATTGGTGCAGTGGTTACACTAAGATGTCGGTGAGTTATAGGGATTATCACTTAAAGTAAGTGAAGTAATATGTTAATATGTAAACATAAATTCATATTCTAGGGAACACAATGAAGATATTGCATCTTTGGATATGAAAGAAATTGAGCTGATGGCAAAATTGTGGCAACACTCAGCGAACTATTTTGCTACTGTCAAAGAACTGAGAGTTACCGATCTTTCGGAGAAAGAATCTGCATATCCAGTAGTAATGGGAAATGGGGTATGTGCTATCTGTGTTTCTATGTCCTGTAAGACTGGTATTTTCCGTACTGGATCCGGAGATAGAAATTGAAGTCTCATTGATTGAAAATCTGCAGGGAATGATCTTACCCTATTTTTCAGGGGTAGAGAAACATCCACGAACTTATGCAGAGGCTGTTTCTGGCATGCAGTCAAAGATGAATGCCGCAGATTGTCTTTTAGTTCTTGAGGCTAATGTGCTTTCAGCTGATGAAGACGTCGACCTTGCAGTCAAGGTAAAAATTGCATATTTATGTGGGTTCATTGGGTATGCATGTGTGGCGTGATTAACTATGAGAAATTAAAATTTGAGCTTACTGATTGTGATGGAAAATGTTTAGAGCTGATCTCAGAGACGTGCAATGGGCTATAAGAATCTCTAATATGAATCACACAGACTCTGAACCATCCTGTATTCTATAGCTTCTTCCAAAACCAAGTCCGAAAAAGTGTTTTCTACCATTATTCTTAACGTCAATTATACTCAAAATATCATGTTATGGAATCTGTATATATAAAGATACATACATAGAAACAAATCTCATCTTCTGATATATTTTTTTTCTGATGATATCAGATAGCTGTGCAGCCAATTGAGTTCGTGTACAGTTCATCTTTGATGAAAAAAATGAGTGAATTCTTCGATCGCCCGAGTTCTCTTCAGACTTTTAAAGATCTGGTATTGTCCTTTTGCTTTGGAGGTCATGTTTATTGCTGCCATCGATTCTCATGGATGGAAAGGATTGTTCTGAATCCAAGGTTGTTTTGAAGTTTCCATCCATCAATAATAGACCCAAGATTCTAAGCCAGAGGCTTCAGTTCCTAACCTAGATTCTTAACTCATCAGAACACTTCTACCTTAGACAGTTTTTACTATCTAATTATTTTTTTGTCTACATTTAGGATATGTTGTTTGGTTTATGAAACTATTTTGGTTTATAGTAGTATTACTTCAGTTTTCTGGTGAAGGAATGATGTTCTCTTGTGTCACAGAAAACCCTGTGGTTGTTGATTTTCTATTTTTAAATGCTTTGTAATCCATTTTTTCCATTGGCTATTTGCCTTTATCTTACTTTCTTTGCTGTTTCTAAGTATGTGCTGGCAACAAAAATATAAAGTGTGGTTTAGAGTTCTTATTGTTCCCAAAAGCTTGTTAAACTGTAAAAGTATGCAGATTTCTTCATCACTAGATCGCCTGCAGAGTCCCTGGATACGGTTACAAAGCAAAGCAGAGTATGTATAAAACGGGTTTCTTTTTATAAATACAATATAAAATTTTCTTACACATACACTTGGTGCACTTGATAGGTTGGCCTTAGCTATGGGAAAACGAGTTAGCTTGAAAGTTGATGTTCAGCAACCTGTTATAATCTATCCCCAAACCATGCAATCTTTGGATTGTTCCTGCCTGGTAAGCGTAGAAAATTATATGAAACAAGATTGTTCCAGCAAAGTGACGATTTCAAGTTTTTTATCATTACATTGGCAGATAGTAGTAATGGATTTGATGCAAATAAGGTCAATAGACCAAGGTGGTGCACCTGTTCAAAGTGAAGCAACTGATGAAAATATTCAAAGACCAAATGGATTCGAACAGTTGGGTGTTTTACAACAGCATTCTGATGCTGCCAGTAAGTGGTTTAATGAGACCATTTATCCCGCAGTTTATAGTCAGTTTGAGTTTCAGCTGCAACATGTTGAGGTGAGATTAGCTACCAACTGCTCATAATGCTAATGGTTTCTTATGTTGACAGAAGTGTTTTATTGGAATACTGCAAACAGGTGATTTTGCTGTCACATTCCAACTTGATAGATAATAGCTGGAAAGGCCTAAGTGATAAAGATAAGTACTATTTTGCAAAGCCCTTTGATGGTAGTGGTATACTGGAGATTTGTGCTTTGCCTGATGAACCAGCACTAACACGCTTCAAGGTCTGTGCTATATAAACTGAATGGTTCAGTGAGGAATTGATTTTGATATGTTTTACCTTTCCTGGCAGATACGGTTTGTCATGCCCACCCTTGATATTACCCTTTCTGAAAGAAAATGGACGCTGTTAAAATTATTGTTCTCTAGTGATATTGATGGGGTATCATCAAAAAGACTTAATGCGTTGACAGTCAGTGAGGGTCTCAGAGGTGGGGATAACAATGACATTATCTTACCATCTCAGAATAGCTCCAAAGCTGCTAAATTGGAACTTGTGCTCATTCCAAAGAGACTCTCTTTCAGTTGGATCGCACCTTTTGATACGAAGGATTCAAGAATTTTACATGCAACAGGGGAAAATGCGTCGCTACTGTAAGTAAAGATGTATTGTGCATGATTCGAGTCTATTATGTATACAGTTTTTCGTTTTGTTTATCTTTGCTCATGCTACATTTATTTGCATTCATATTATCACACTCTTATTGCATTTGCCCGTACATCTGGAAGTGGTTGATAGTTGTGCTTTTTATGCATTTGTTGATGTTCATATCTTTATAGATGAATCAATATGATGTATGATTTATTGATATCTTGATGTCTGACTTCAGATTTACACATTCAGAACATCAACAAAAACTACAGTTCCTAGTTGATTCAATAAACATGAGTGAAGTATGGCATGGTCAGAATGCTATATTTTCATTGTATTCTGTGAGCCGTTTGATTGTTTCTGGTTCATTCGAGCCCATAACAGTCTGGGAATGGGATTGGATGACGTCAATTGTTAGCACTGCATTCTGCAGATATGATCAGCCTTCATGTGCAGATGTTGCTCTGGTAGAGTTCAAGGATACAAGGGTGTTTGGTTCATGGAAGGATGGATCTTTGGATTTATTGAAATGTAAAGCTGCAACAGTTAAGATAAAATTCACCACGTGTCAGTTGGATGACAACATTTTTAGAATTCTTTATTCATGCAAAGATAATAATTCATGGTTCCGCTATTCTTCTGAAATGCAACATAGCGATGAATTACTGGTATGTGAGGCTCTAGATGAGTTATTGGGGTTGGATGTTCATTTCTTCAAAGGGAAAGAAAATAAAGAGATAAATGTGGGGATGCCTTTCTTGAAGTTGAATCTTCACCTGAGTAGCTGGGGAAGATGTGTCCACATATTCTCTATGTACCTGGTCCAGACTAACAAACGTGCTCAAGAGGATGCAGTGGAAAGTGTAGCTAATACCATAGAACCTGTAATGGTCCCCCCACAGTCGCAAGATAGTATGAGTTCATTTGCAGAAATTTCTGGAGAAAATGGAATTTCTGTTGTGGTGAAGTCATCCTTGATTTGCCTACTTATCTGTATCCCTGATTATGTGCAGGCCAATATACACAATACCTCAACAAAGATAAAAAAATCATATTCATATAATGTGCATTCTGAGACAATTAAACATCCTGGGTGTGATTTGACAGAGAAGCATATTTCTTTGAAGACAGTATTCCTGGTGGAAAAAATTTGTTACAGAGGTTCATTATGTGATATCAATGCATCAATACATAAGTGTGAAGCAAATTTGATAGAGAACATAGATGAAAGCTTCCAGTGCATCCCCCTATTACGTGTTACAGATTTGCAATTGTGTGCAGATAGTGGTCCAAAATTAAGTATAGGACAACGCAACCTTGGTGTGGGGGTTACTTTCTCAGTGAAAAAGCTAGATATATGGGTTTCATGCTCTGTCATACAATTTCTCCAGTCCTTCAGATTTGAAGGCATGAAGTCAACTGATTCCACTTTTGAATTTGATTCAATTCATGTGAAGGGCTCACTTGAACAAGGTTCAATTTTGCTTTCTGATGGAAGGGTAGGTATAGATAATTCTATTTGGCAGGTGTTTTAGTCCAGTTTGTTTAAGGATACCAAGGACATGATGGAATATGTGGCTTTACTTTGCAGTGGAATAACAATGCACCAATTTTTGAGGTCCGAATGAAAGTTCTTAACTCTCAAGTTAATTTGTTTCCTCATAAGTTGGAGTCCTCTAGTTCCATGCAATTGGAAGTAGACTATCATGAAATGGAAAAGGTTTGTCGTGTAATGGATTCTGTTAACCTTCTCTATCACAACTGAACTGATAGTAGTTTTAATCATGCAGGTAGCCTGGGAACCATTCCTGGAACCTTGCATTTTTTCAATAAATACGATGTCAACGTTAAAACTTAGTCAAGCACATGAGATGAGTTTCTCATCATCCAATCAGTTGAACATTAATATAACTAAACATCTGTTACAGGTAAGTTTCACTGCAATGTCTTCGGGTTAAAGGCAGTCTGAAATTTCAATTTTTTCAATGGTTACATTATGCTTTCAATGATGATTTATTTTTTTTCGATAATGAGCAGGCCATTTTTCGTGCAATGGACTTGTTCTCTCATACTCCACAGAATCTTGGATTGCCCTCAACAAATAACAATTATACTGGATATGCTCCCTACTGGCTACAAAATGACACCGGTGTCTGCATGAGATACTGGTTGGGTGGTGCTCTACAGCATGAAGATTATAATGCAGAAGATGATGACTACGGATTGTCTAATGTTGTACAGCCGGGAACCTCAATCCCCATATACATTGAAGAGACAATGGAACAGGTCTTTCTCAAAGGTAGAGCCAGCAATTCCTCTGATAGACTTGCTGACAAGAAGTCACAAGGTGGACAACATAGGCTAATTCACATCCAGATCGAGGGAACTTCAAATGTTTCAGGGGCAATGTCAATGGATTTAGTGGGTGCATATATTTTTTATGTCAATTTTTCTCACTCCTCAAAGAGCACACTTGACAGAAATATAAGAAAAGGAAATTCTATAGAAGGAAAGTTGAGTGAGAAAGGAGATTTGGATGTGAGAGAATATGCATTTTGCACTCCTGTTGTCTTTGAGGTTTCATGTCACCATTTCAGTAAGATTATAAGAATATTCTCAACTGTAAGTGCATTTTTTCTTCTATCCATTATATTTTTGAGGTTCTTCTTTTCATTGACTGACTACAGTTCTTTGTTCGATGGCATCACACCTTTTCAAACAGGTTAGTCTAGTGAATGCAACGTCAGAGCCCATGGAGGTTAGATTTGATATTCCATTCGGTGTTCTCCCCAAAGTAAGAATTTCTGGTTGTGATACTCAGTTGTATAGTAAGCTTAGAAAAGCAAGGAATAAATTAAAATTTCACCAGTTCCATTTCATGAGGATTACTTTGTACAGGTAATGGAACCCATTCTTCCTGGAAATGTCGTGCCTCTGCCTGTTCATTTGGCAGAGACTGGACAAATGAGATGGCGTCCCATGGGAAGTAGTCATATTTGGAGTGAACCACAATCCCTATCACACATTTTGACATTACCAAAGCAGGCTTCAATACGCTCCTTCATCAGCTATCCTGTAAACCCCAAAAATGCAATATTCCGTTGCTGTGTAATGACACAGGAGAACATGGCCACTTCAGTTTCTGAGGCAACTGTTGCAGATCATCAACACAATTTGCCGACATATTCAACTGACGTACATCACTTGGACACCTCAAATTTGACAAGGAGAAAAAGCACCAACTCATTTTATGTGCATTCATCTCCTCATATTCTCCGGGATATAGTTTTTCAAGCACCCTTCCTGTTCAAAAATTGTCTTCCATTGCCACTAACCCTCATTCTGGAAAGCAGTGCAGGGCTTCATCTTGATCTCAGTATTCTGCAGGTACTTCTCTTTGTGCAAATATTTATGAACATGTTCTGAATGCAAGTAATTTCTTTTTAAGTGTACTAATATGCAGTTAATAATTCTTTTTTGAAGGGTGACTCAAAATTTGTTCTTGACGTCAATCCTGCACAAGACCTTGTGTTGACACTTAATGTGCCAGGTTTCTTGCCTACAAAATGGGCTATTAAAACAGCTTATGTGTCACTAGATGATGAAAGGCCAACCGGCCAAAATAATTTATTTTTTGATGAAACACTAGAGCTGCTTCCAGATTCTCATTCTGGTAACCATTATTCTTATTATTCTTCCATTTTATTTAATGAATTGGAAATATTTCCAGAGTTTTTTGCTGACTAGATATTTACTGGTAATATGTTTTCAGGGGATATGCTGTATGTAAAAGCTGAAAGTTTCTTTAATTTGCTTTCTGGTGCAAGAGAGTTGACGATATCTGTGCCGTTCTGGTTTTATAATTGCACTGGTGTAAGTTTGGCTCTCATTGATGAAGATTTTGAGACGTTGACAAAGAGTGATAAAAATGTCAAGGAGCACTTCGTTGCTTGTCTTTCAAATTTTGGATCCAGGGATCAAAGTTCCATTGAAGACCATTGTGGACTCCAAACAGTCCTACAGAATAAAACCTCAGAATCAAGTGAAACGTATGTATATGATCAATCCCGTGGAACGAGTACTGTAAGCAGTCCTGGTGGCGGTAAAAATATTAACTTTTGTGGATCAGATAATAATCAGTATGGAAAAAATTGGTCAGAGCCCCAGTGTCTAAAACCTCACATGTACTCACCGTTGAAAACTGAGAATCTGGGGGACAGACGGTTGAAAGCAAGAGTTGCAGTCTCTTGCACACGAAGGTGTTTCCTGCCAGAGTCGGAAAGTGAGACAAGCTGGTCCCGACCTTTTCCTCTTAACCCACCTGGAGGGGTTACAACAATTGTGATTCCTTCATCAGAGCCAGAAGGAGGTTTAATTCTGTCAATTGTATCGGCTAACACAATGGGGGCTTCTGCTGGCAAAACAAGAACTATTACTTTCCAACCAAGGTATACTTTTCTCTGTTTTGAAAATTTTTTGTTACTCAAATAATGATAATCTTTGTTTTATCATGCTTTTAATTCCTACTGTTGATGCTGTTGTTTCATTTTTCTAGGTTTATAATGGCAAACATATGCAGTAAAGATCTTTGTTACCGTCAACAAGGGTCTGAAGCAACTTGCAACCTCTTTGTAGGGAGTCAAGCACATCTCCATTGGTCCAATATGACCAGGTATGATCTGATTGTGTTTTACAAAGTTTATAGTTTCGATCTACACATGCACTAGAATGTTATGCGCTAATTGAAGGCAAAAATCTTTTGTCTTCTTGCATCAGACCTTTGTTGGTTCATGTTCGATTTGTTGAATATGGCTGGGATTGGTCTGGAGCTTTTGCACCTGACATACTTGGTGATACGCAACTCAAAGTGCGAAATCTTGTTACTGGTGCAACTCAAGTACTTCGTGTCGAAGTTCAAAATGCTGCATCTATGGATACGGAATTCAATGGCATATCTGCCACAGATAACAGTTTAGGCACATACATGATCGTTCTATCTGATGATGAAGGGGGGTTTATGCCTTACCGTATTGACAATTTTTCTGTTGAGGTAATATCCTGAAGAATGTGTTGTTGCTACATGACCAGGTTTATTACTTTCTTGCAAAAGTCATTTAAAATGGAGAGACATTTTTTCCTCGTATTTTAGAAGCAAAATATGTAGATATTGTCAAGTATATTCTGCGTTTTTTTTTGCTGTGTTAACATATTCAAAACTTCCAGCGATTAAGGTTTTACCAGAGCAAATGTCCAGACTTTGAGACTGTTCTATTGCCGTACTCTTCATGTCCCTATATATGGGATGAGCCATGGCGCCCACATCACCTTGTTTTGGAGGTGAGGGAAACTACAGTTGACTGAAAATGGGTTTACACCCTACATCTAGATTTTTCATGAATAATGAGGCATGTTTATTATAGATTCCTGGTGAAGGGTGTATTGGGACCTTTGATCTAGATGAGATAAAGGAGCATCCTTCTATATGTCTTCCCCTTACACATCAGGTTTAAACATACTACTTTCTTTGATAGTTTTAGGAGCTATGCCTACATATTATTGATGAAATGAGACAATACACAATTATCTTTTCTTAGTTAAAGTCTTTGGTTTCATTCTGCAGAAGCCAGAAAGAGTGTTTCTAGTTTCTGTCCATGCTGAAGGAGCTATCAGGGTTGGTAGTTATTTTCATATAGAATTCCATATTAGTTATTGGAAGTTATTGTATTTATGCAATTACCTGATGGTTTTTGTTCAGGTTTTAACTTTTCAAGATATGAATTTGCATCCACTAAGGATTGGAGTTATACAAGGACCCCCAAACCTGGGGTTAACACATGATCCGAATACTGTCTATAAATTCAATCTGAATTTCAGCTTTGAATCGGTTGGGTTATCCGTCATCAACCTTTCTCCACAGGTATAAGATATAAATTCAAATTCTGCTATGGGTGATTTTATGGAAAGGATATGCATACTAACACAATTCCATGCACCGATTAAAGCAATTTTCAAGATTTGAAGTCTCCGAAGTATGCTGTTTTTTTATGCATATCTATTTATAGCGTATTTCTGTTTTACTTATCATTCTATATTCACTTAATGCTTAATGTTTTGACAGAGATGTAATTTCAATTTATTCTAACTTATTAGTTTTGGATGATACTTGAAAGCTTTTTTTTTCTCTTGTTACTTAAACTATTGTGTTGTTGTAGGTCATAGGTTATTGTGTTTGTTTTATTTCTTCTTCCATTCTATATTTGTTCTGACATTTATTATTAAAACAATTAATAGCAAATGATTGAAACCAACATCTTTTCTATGAAAATCTAAAGTGATTTGTTAGGGGCAGCCTGTTTTCTGCCTAGTTGAAGGAATGTCAACATCTGTTTGGTGATTAGTCTGAACGTTTTAGGACTGCCCAAGCTTCTGATTCACAGCTGTTTTATTACTCAGGAAATACTGTTTATGTCTGCAAAAGGAGTAACTTTGCAGCTCCTACAGGGTTCCCATGAAGAAAAGTTGAGTATGAACGTTTCGTTCATTCAAATTGATAACCAACTTCCCCTTTCACAATATCCTGTAATGGTCATGGCTGGTAGTTATTCTCCAAATGAACATCTACGGGAGAGTAGAGTAGGAAACATCCCTCCTGGAGATAATGGTGGAATTCAGTTTCAGTCATCAGCTTTTACATTATTTGTTAGTAAATGGAGAAATCTTGCAAGCTCTGTTGATTGTTATCAGAAAATTGATGCCAGGTAATCGAAATATAAATAGATTAGTTTGAAATATAGAATTGAAATATTGTACTCAACAACAATCTAAGATAATTTAGATTTATTCTATGTTTGAATGTTGCAGATTAGCTTCTGTTCAAGTTCAACTTGATGAACACATAGTTAGCTGTCTTGTGGATTTTGTTGGAGTGTTGTCTGGATCCACAACACATATGGGTCATTTTGATAATGAATTAAGCCCCGGTCATGCAGCTCAGAACTATGAGTTCCTAGTCGACTCTAACACTAGTGAATTTTATCTAATCAAAGTGTTGAAATGGAAAGAAATATACAACTCATGGCCTGGACCGCAAGCAGTAAAATGTGCGCAGATCCAGAATCCAAAGCATTTTAGAGGTGGAAGAAAAGCATATATCGAAAATCTTTATATTGCACCTATTGAAGTTATTATAAGGTTAGTGCATCTCGTTTATCAATTTCTAATTACTAATTGCACGAATTTGAGATGATTATTAGTCCCATTATTTTATATTTATAAATACACAATGTTGTTGATCCAGTTTTTCTAGCGTCTCTTGGTCACACGGGCATAGAGGCAACATGCAGGAAGCATCATTGCTATGGAGAACTGGGGGCCCAGTCCAAGTATGGAATAGATGGCTGTATGTAATGAATGTCAAAAGAAACTTTGCATTTATTTTTTGCTGATTTGTTCTGTTTGTTTGCAGCGAGGTTTGATGGCATTAATTGATATTGAGGGTGCTCCTATCCAGATGAAGGAGCTTTCCCTTGCTCATCCCCTGGCACGATGGGATGCAATCAGGGGCATTATAATCAAGCATTATACTAGACAATTACTGCATGAAATATACAAGGTCAGTGCCTTTGAGCTCAGATAAAATAATAATTGGTTGTTTTTTCCTTTTAGATTAAATTACTCTTCAATTTTGTGGTTATCCTTAGGTGCTTGGATCAGCAGGATTTCTTGGCAACCCTATAGGTTTCATCAGAAGCTTAGGATCAGGAGTGAGAGATTTTGTATCAGTACCAGCACAAAGCTTTGTAAAGGTGAGGCTGTTTTATTCAATTGGCACCAGGTTTGCGTCAGGTTGGTATCTTCCTAGGAGTTGTAAACTTTGTGAGCTTTCATAGTTCAGTATGGGCAGTATGTGGGAGTTTTGGTCTATGTATCTTACTTCCATATGTAAACTGTAATGTGATCAGAGTCCAGGGCAGCTTATGGGAGGATTTGCAATAGGAACACAAAGTCTCGTTAGTAACACTGTGTTTGCTTTAAGCAATGCTGCTACGTTAATGAGTAGAGCTGCAAAAAAGGTGCGTCTGGAATTGCTGACATAACTTGAATGATAGATACCTCCATATTTAGTTATTTGAATTATTCTGAAACATTTGTATGTCTCACAGGGTGTGACCGCTTTTGCTATAGGGCATCAGCGGGACCAGGAATTTCAGGACTATGGTGTGATTAGTGAACTGCTAGAAGTAAATGTTCCATCTCAATGAATGCATGTTTCTATACCACCTACCGTTGGATAAACTGCATGATATTGATGTGATTTGCTCTCACCCAGGGACTTACAGGCCTTCTTCAGTCTCCTGTAACGGGAGCTGAACAACATGGTATTCCTGGGATTTTATCGGGTAAGAGTTTCATCCATTTGGGTGGAATCATTTATCTTTTGCATAGGAGACTAAATTGAATGTTCAAGTTTTTTGTTCTTCGTCACAGATTTACTTTTCTGATAGGAAGCAGGAATAATAAATCTTTCCCAAAACATGAATACCTTTCAATGCAGAAGGTTTTCTTGAAGTAAAAGGATGGGGCTGAATTACTATCTGCATGTAGAAAGGAACCTTGGGTGAAAAATGTCTGCTTACATTTCAAGGGTTTTTCTCGATAGGTGTTGCATTGGGGGCAGTGGGCTTGATAGCAAGGCCTGTTGCTAGTATTTTGGAGCTAGCTGGGAGAACAGCTCAAAGCATACGAAGCTGGAGCCAGCCGATCCAACAAGCAAAACGAGTCCGACCTCCGAGATATATTAATATCCATGGACCGTTACTGCCATACTCGTGGGAAGAAGCCATTGGCCATGCAGTGCTAAGGGAAGCTGTGGGATCTCACCTTCAAAATGAGGTTTGCACATCTTCCACTGTAAGTAAGTTAAATAAATAATGCCCTCAACCTGCAAGCTAACCAAACAGTTCCGAAGTATTTTGTTTTTCTTGCCTCATATGTAAGGGAAGCTATGGGATCTCACTTTCAAATTGAGGTTTGCACATCTTCCACTGTAACTAAGATAAATAAATAATACCCAACAGTTCCCAAGTTTTTTGTTTTTCTTGCCTCATATGTAGGAGAAGCCACTAGGAGAATCATGTTAAACAAGATATGCGTAGGCATTAGTGATTTTATAGCATTTATATAGGGAAGATCATTAGTATATTCTTATACATTGATTTTTTATTTGGTTCATATTTCTCTTTCCTATTCTCTGTGAACAACAGGTTTATCCCTTGCTTTATATGGCATCTATACAGGGAAGGCATTAGTACATTCTAACATGCATGCATTGATTGAGGCATCTATATAAGAAGACAGCAGATTATTTATGTTGATTGATCAAGCTCATCACTGTTTCCTCTTCTCTGTGAAACAACAGGTTTATCTTACATGCAGGCATTTATCAGATCCCGGAAAATACATTTTGCTGACAGAAAAGCTTCTTTTAGTGGTAAGGAGCACTGATCAGAATGCAAGTATAGGACCTGAGTGGCTTGTAGACATGGAGATCAGTATCCGTGATATTTTACATGTTGAGAGAGTTGATCGGTGCCTCAACATTTTGAGGGGATCGCCGGTATACTTTCCAAGGCAGAAGAAGTTGAAGAAGAAGCCCATAGTGACATCTGGCCCTTTACTGCATGAGTCTATTGAGCTAGGCAGAAGTGCAGATGCTGAGGAGATTGCCGACTGTATAAATCGCTTAACAGATAAGCATCTAAAATTTTAAATTGTGCTCCATTGCAACTTAATACAATCAAATCTCTCATTTTTTTTTTTCCCAATTGAAAGGACATATAAGTGGGATTTGTGTGCTCCAAAACACATACACAAGAGAATGCAGACTGGCTATGCTTGGGTAAATATGGGCCATTGGGAAAAAAATTTGATGTTGTACAATAAGAGTGTAAAAAAAGAGTACAAAAAGAGCAGTGGCCTACTTGAGACAAAAAGAGTGTGCTGTATATACAGATGGGTATCTGATTCCTTAATTCTCTTTCTTGATGTCTGAAATATAGTCCTCTGTATCTGAAAATGGTCATTTTCTCAAGCATCTCTGCCCCCACATTCCTCTTATAACAAGATTTGTCAGGGTATGTATGTAATGCTGAACTTCAATGTGCATGTTGGGATGAGACAGATAGGGGTAGCACACATGTCCCAATTATACTGGAGTCCATTGTGAGCTTGATGATGTGGTTCATATCATATTGGAAAGAGGGTAATTGTTTTGCTGATATGGATGAAAGCACATACATATATTCACTGCACTAAATTGAAAGAGAAATAAAGAGCTATGGAGGCTTTGTTCTCCAAGATTCCAAAAGCTTTGCAACATGTGTATTTGAGAGAGATGGGTAGTTTATTGGTTTGAATGCTTTTTATGGCTGTTGTTTTTGTCTTTTATCTACACTAATAGTTGCCATGCAACATAATTGTGGAAACTGTTAAATCAACTTTCCTTAGGTACTTTAAAAAACCCGTCGAACAAAAAACCTATATAACATATACCCAATTGCTCTAGAAACCCTATCAAATAAGAAACCATTCCTCAAACTCTTATTATAACGCATGCCTAATTACTTTAGAGAGCCCATCAAATAAGAAACCATTCTTCAAACTCTAATTAAAACACATGTTTAATTACTCTAGAAAGCCATCAAATAAGAAACCATTCCTTAAACTCTAACTATTACACATACCCAATTACTCTAGCAAGCCCATTAAATAAGAAACCATTCCTTAAACTCTTAACTATTACATGTACCCAATTACTCTAGAAAGCGCATCAAATAAGAAACCATTCCTCAAACTCAGAGTATAACACATGCCCAATTGCTCTAGAAAGCCCATCAAATCAAAAATCATTCTTCAAGCTCCAACTATAACACATACCCAATTACTCTATAAAGGCCATCAGAATAAGAAATCAATCCTCAAGCTCCAACTAGTACCACATACCCAATTACTCAAGAAAGCCCATCAGATACGAAATCAATCAAGCTCCACCCAAACCACATACCGGATTACTCTTACCCGATTGCTTTAGAAAACTCATCAAATAAGAAATCGATCCTCGAGCTGCAGCTATACACCACATACCCAAGTACTCTTATGGATGAGTAGGGCTATTTATGTAGAGTTTGTCAAAACATCCTCCTCTACTTTTCATTCATTCATTCTTCTTCTTCCCTTCTCTCAATTCTTCTTCTTCTTCTTCTTCTTATTCATTCATTCATTCTTCTTCTTCCCTTCTCTCAATTCTTCTTCTTCTTCTTCTTCTTATTCATTCTTCTTCTTCTTTCTTCCCTACTCTGAATTCTTCTTCTTCTGCGTTGCAATGGGAGCCGCGCAACGAACACATTACGAGGCGCTAGGCGTCGCCCACGATGCAACTTACGCCCAGATCAGAGCCTCCTATCTCTCCTCCCTCCTGCTCCTCCATCCTGACAAACAGCTCCCCGCTCCGGAGCCCCATTCTGCTTCCGCGCCGTCGTCTTCGTCATCGTCTTCGTCGCCATCTGGTGGCTCCTCTAGGTCTTTCTTGGCGATTCAGGAGGCTTGGAATGTACTCAAGGACCCAGCCAAGCGCTCTTCCTATGATCTTCAGCTCCTCTCCAAGTTACGGTCCGTCTCGTATGACGCGAACAATGCCGTAGAGCATGTTTCTCTCGGGGATATGAACATGGAAACGTGCCCGTCTTCTGACGATGGCGATGGCGATGGTGATGCTGGGCCAGGAGATGTTTTCTATGTATACCCTTGTAGGTGTGGTGATTTCTTCAGCGTTTCTCGAACAGAACTTCAGGAATTAGAGCTTGAGGAAACTAATCGATGTGGTCCTCATGATCAGCATTCTGCCAAATCTTTGATCATACCTTGCTCCTCATGTTCTCTTCGAATAGGACTCACCTTATCGGATAACAAGATTCAAAAAGAAGAACAGAATCGTGGTAGGTTTGATTGAAAGCTTTTCTTCTGTTTTTGCCCTACCTGTCTAAGAAGATTCGAGGACAAGAGTAGGAATCTAATTTGTTCAAGATTCTTTGTTTAGAGAGACGTACGTTGATTTGTTAGGATCCACCGAACAAAACTTGCCAGATTCTTTGATTCAGACATATATATTTACATGGATTTGTTAGGATCCAGTGAACAAAACTTGCCAATTCTCTGGTTCAGACACATAATATGTGCAGGATTTGAGTGAGCAAAACTTGCCAGATTCTTTTGGTCAGACTTATGTACATTGATTTGTTAGCATCCAGTGAACAAAATTTACCAGATTATTTTATTCGGGCGTGTGTACATGAATTTGTTGGGATCCAGTGAATAAAACTTGCGAGAATCGGTGGAATATGATAGGAAGTTTTACTGTAAAAACTGGTTGTTTTATTCTGGCCTTCTATAATGTAGAAAGGAGCTTGGCTATAGAATTTGTTCAATTTTCGGTCGGCCCCATGGTTAGGAGTAAATTACCAAAAGATTTGGGGGCCAGGGTTTAGGGTTTAAATGTAATCATGGTGGAGGCTGAACTTAAACGCTGTCATGATAGGAATATGGTTGCGAGAATCGTTGGAATATGCTAGGAAGTTTTACTGTAAAGACTGGTTGTTTTATTCTGGCCTGCTATCATGTAGAAAGGAGCTTAGCTATAGAATTTGTTCAATTTTCAGTCGGCCCCATGGTTAAAACATACTCATGGGTTTTAGGGTTTAGGGTTTAGGATTTAGGATTTAGGATTTAGGGTTTAAACATACTCATGGGTGGAAGATGAATTTGTACACTGTCATTTCTGTTGTAATGAAAGGAATCAATGTGGTCCAGAGAGATCTCACTTTCAATCACAGCTTCCTTGACGTCCAAGTGTTCATCATTACACATCTGGCCAGTAGACACATGAGACTGTCAGAAAATGGTTATGTTCTGCAAGACAATTTTTATCCTGACCCCTGTTCTTCCTGATCATAACTCTTTGCTACGTACCATAGTTACTAGTCTGTGAAGGCCCAAGCAAGAAATATTTCCTGTGTTTCTATTGCAACAGAATGGCTAGCATGTAGTAAAAAAAGAACCAGCTTTTTGCATGATTGTCGAATATTCTGTTCTCAAGCTCCGAATCTTGACTGGCCAAGGATAATGATACTAGGACGGGTTACCTAAACTGTATTGGTGAAGTTTGTTAGTACTAGAAACGATACTAGGCATATGTTAGTACTGTGAAATCTTCACAGGGTCAATATTCAAGACTTTGAGAACTATATTTCTGTCTTTTTGGTTACATGTAACAACCAAGAGAGGGATCTTTTAAATTATTTTACATAACTGAGGAAACAATGAAACAACGAAATATGTGCTCTAGTGCTTCAATAATACATGCCCATTTCATCTTCTTCTGCATCTACATTAGATCTGCACTGTGTGGGGCATAGACCAAGCAAATTCCTATAGCACTATAGTTGTATGTTGACTGTAGGTAGAAAACATCTGGTTTTCAATCCCCTGCTGCTTAATAAGCTGTAAAAACTAAATATTTATGCAGTTTGCTGTAAGTTGAATGAATTAGATATGCACAGTTTTGTAGTTAAATAATGAAAAGGAAAAAATTTGTGGTTTTTGGTTCACTACATTGCCTTTAACATGCATTACGCTTGATGATCTTGTACCTCCTGCAAAAGAGTTTGCTGCTCAAATTCATTCTGTAAAATATGCAAGTTGTAGAAACAATGACCTTTGGTAAAAGTGCAAGAGCGTAGCCAACAATTAACTGTTTGCCAAAAACAAATAACAATTTCTACTTTATTAAGTGCTGAAAGATATACAAAAGTTGGTCCACTATAGGACGTGGTGTGCCTCATCGAAGAACTGTAAGCCCTTCAGCTTTTCCTTTCCTCTACCATGATCTTTAAGTTGGATAGTCGGAGTTGATCCCAAAAATCCTTACTCTATGCATGTTAGGAAACTTGGCAATGACTAAGATACACACAGGTATTGTGTTAATGAAAAGCCATGGGCTATCATAATTTGTTGTGTGGCAGGCAATCAGATATCTGCAGCACATTTTACAAAGAAAATATTAGAAAAGTAGAAAGCACATAAAATTAGTTTGTTGAGTAGAAATGCTTCATCCAAATGAAAAAGCTGGGAAGCATTTTATCAAGAAAATATTACGTCAGCGATGAGTTAGCAGTTAGCCTGCTGCTACATTCCAATGCAAGAAGCCTTTTGAAGTACATCGCATCCATTTTATATATTATCAGTATGTATCATGATCATATGGCATTGCAGTTCTTTTTGGTTACACATCAAACTGCCTTGTTTTTGTACTTTTGATTTTGAATTAGATCTGGTTCTGTTGATTTGATTACAGAACTTTTTTGTTTGCAGGGTTCAGCACCAGGGTTTGACAGATATTAGTTCAATGATACAATACAGATTTCTCTTTTTGTTACATCACATAAAAATACTTACAAGACCACAGGAAGAACAGTCAAAAACTTCCTGTTGCGTGTCAATTGGCGGCCATTATCCATCTGTTCCCACCATGTCAACATGTTGTACATTCCCTGGTCTTCGGCAAAGGGTGTTCCTTTCTTCCAATGGAAGGCCCAATATGTGATCTGCACACAATCTGTATAAATTCAAGAGATGAAGTTGGCATAGTGACACCCAGATATCACATCTTCAAAAAGACCTGAACTTCAGCTATGTCCAGCTTAACACAATGAAATTTGTATGCACACCACGCATTTTCAAGTAGTTATAATTATTAAGAAGCTACAGATAATGCACTGTACGTCATCTACTAGTCATCAGGGAAATTTTTTTGCTGAAATAATTGACTGAACCAAGGCCTCAAGACCTCAAAATCTGCCAGAGGCAAAGAAACTGCAATGAATTCCAGATTTGTGATCTGAAGACTATCATTACATACACAAGGCTAGCAACTCTGCATTATCAGTATCATTAAAAAGCCGTCAATTATTTGAATAAAATATTACTCGTATGAGATTCTCAAGTATAAATCTGTTGGTTCATCAAGCAAGTAGAATCATGACCATGAAAACCAAAATCGATTGTCTGATAAATTTATCGACAGGTAAAACACATGAGAAAATAATGATTAAGGGATCATCATGCATTTACTTAATGGAAGTATTGCACTTAAAATCTCATGTTCTTAATCTAGTCAATACTCCGTTTGTTCATGATAGATAACTCGCTTTATTTGTATGAGCTCTATTATTAAGTACAGGATATTGTAATTCCTTGCAAAAGGAGTTACTTGTATCTTCTCAATTGTTATATTCGGATAGTTTTGCATGCTCCTTTTTAATCGATTGTTTCATTTGGAATTCAAAGAAATGGGTGATTTAATTGATATACAATCTCTTAATTTTAGACATATATAGAATTTGTTAAGGCATAACCATTATTCAACATCCCCCCCGTTATTGATTTAACTATGACGTATAACATTGATTCAAGGGTTTCTACTTACACAAACCAACGAGCAACCATGGGTTGATTAGGTATTTTGTACAATAGCTCTAATAACACTCTCAGTGGTTATCATCTAAGATAGAACCGAAATGGAATGTACAAAATTGGATTGTAGACGATGATGTTAAAAATTAGTTGGCATTACAACTTCCATACATAACAATTGGTATTTACCTTTAACATTATCTCTAATGAGACGTGGACTAGTAGCAAGCGACCACTTCTTTTGCACTGTGCAAGTAGAAGATAGTACTTAATTGTTTTATATAGTGTCTCATTGCTCATCACAATTAACATTCCATTTCAAGTATAGGATGGTTTCTTTGCCACACGACTCAAGTTTCCATGGCTATTCCCATAGTGTTGGAACACAAATATTCTTCGGCCTGAATTCAAGTGATATACATTGAAGGGCCGACCTCTCATGGGGAGAGCCACGATTCACCTCCCACGGGATAGAGCCCCAACGCAGTCCTGGGCATAATAACCTATCACTAAATCCAAATATTCCTTACATTCTATAAAGAGACAACCAAAAACGTAGTATGATGTCTCGGGTATCAAATGCAATGCATTTTTGTCTCATAGATCTGACAAACACTACCTTTGCATTAAGAGGGCAGGGAGGGTCTGGTGTGTTTGACATCTGTCTGAACTTAATCTCGTACAGATGATCTTCGGAAATAGATGAGAATCCATGTCATTAGAGGAGCCTAACCCAAAGGCTATAGTGTATGGTGTGTGTGTGACCTCATAATATTAGTTCAAATTTCCATCGTCTTCCTGAGTCTCTTTGGAAATGGCTCTAAATCCAAACTCCCTCTGCAATTTCCAACCCTTTTTGAGACAATTTTGTGCATGTCAGCATATATCAGCATTATTTGGCTGCAAGAGAGAAAGCACAGAAACTTGGGCTAGAACTGAACAATGCCCGACAAAAAGAATCATATGCAAGCAACTCGTGGACGATAGAGAATCGGCCGGAGAAATTAGATCGGAAACGTAAGAGAGAATTTGATCAAATCAAAGGGAAACAGAGCTCACTTCGAGGAAATAATGATGTGTCCGGGAAAAAAAGCACCTGCAGAAGAAGCAGTGACAAAAAGCAGACAAATCCGGATTGCCTGAATAGAAATGCACAGTGAGAGAGAGAAATGTGGAGAGAGAGAGATGGCATCACAAGGGAATCACATGGTGAGATCAAACGGGCAGAAAGAGGCAGCACTTTGATGAACGAAAGGGAGTGGAATCTTTGACGAACTCAAAATGGGACTGCACAGAGGAACCCTAAATCCTTGTACGAGCAAGAAGCAGAGACAGAACCCGAGAGAGAGAGAGAGAGAGAGAGAGAGAGAGAGAGAGAGAGAGAGATGAGACGACCTACCGCAAAGTGGATGAGGTGGACGATGGACCAAGCGGAGCCAGAGGAACACCGGCACAGAGAGAGGACGAGGAGCCATCCGAAGAAGATGATGGAGATGTAGGTGGTCCACACGCCGGGGTAATAGAACCACGACGTGTTCTTGTTGAGATCCGGGGGCGGATCCGCATTCACAGCGTATGGCAGGCCATGGCTGCTGCTGCTGCTGCTGCTGCTACGCACGGCCTTGCTACTGCTTCTCGGAGAGGACGACGACGACGACGACGACGATGCCATCGCTTCTGTGTCAGTCCGCAATGGGGAGGAGGGTCAGGAAGAAGAAGAAGAAGAAGAAGAAGACGACGACGATGGGGGGAAAGGAAGCTCTGTGCCTCGCGCGCGCAGGTTTTCTAGGGTTTTGCAGGAACAGAAACAGAGCAAGCGAAGAAGACGAAGAAGAAGAAGAAGAAAGAAAGAAAGAAAGAAAGAAAGAAAGAAGAAGAAGAAGAAGAAGAAGACGACGAAGAAGAAAGAAAGAAAGAAGTAATTTGTTTTCTTTTTTTTCGTTTTTTCTTTTTTTCTTTTTTTCTTTTTTTCGTTTTTTCTTTTTTTCTTTTTTTCGTTTTTTCTTTTTTTCTTTTTTTCGTTTTTTCTTTTTTTCTTTTTTTTTTCTTTTTTTCTCTTTTCTTCTTTTCTTCTTTTCTTCTTTTCTTTTTTTCCTTTTCTTCTTTTCTTCTTTTCTTCTTTTCTTCTTATTTTCTTTTTTTTTTTCTTTTCTTCTTTTCTTCTTTTCTTCTTTTCTTTTTTTCTTTTTTTCTTTTTTTCTTCTTTTCTTCTTTTCTTCTTTTCTTTTTTTCTTTTTTTCTTCTTTTCTTCTTTTCTTTTTCTCTTTGTTTCTTCTTTTCTTTTTTCTTCTTTTCTTCTTTTCAATTTTCTTTTTTCTTTTTTTCCTTTTCAATTTTCTTTTTTCTTTTTCCCTCATTTTTTCTTTTCTGTTTTTCCATTTCTATTTTCCTTTTATTCCATAAATCCTTTCAAAACTTTTATTAATTTTCTCGCTTTGCCTTTATTTTATTACTCTCCCTTTTTTTTTCGTTTTCTCTGTGTCTTTTTTTTTCTTTTTCTTTTTTTTCTCCCTCTCTCGAATTTCTATAGCATATAAAATTAACACCGAAATTCAATTATTTTGTGAGCTCTCGATTTTTAACATAAAAAACTAATCAATCGGTTAACACTAGATTAACGCATCAATTGATTAGTATTCTAAAATTACTCGACTGCTAATTGAATACATTAACGAAATCGATTAGGATCGATTAGTGGGAAGCGATTTAGGAATAAAATCAATTATACTGACAGAATCGACTGGAATTTAATTTTTAGTGAAGGGAGAATTATCAAAAAGCGCCCAACAAAATTATAAATTCCATTTTATCGCCTACTAAAATAAAAAATTACAAATCGACACCTGATCTTATCTTCCACTAAAAATTAATATTCAATTAAGTCCGTTGGTATTGATTCTATTCCTGATCACTTCTCACTAATCGATCTGAATTGATTCCCTTATTCTGTCCGATTAACGAAAGTTGCTAATTCTTAGAATCTAATTGATTGATCGACGCGTTACTTTGATATTAATCAAATAATTGAGCTCTGATCGACTGTTTTCTCTCGAGCTCATGATTAGTAGTAGAAGCCATCCTAATATAGCTCAGCCAGATCGACAATTACTATAGAAGATGCTCTAAAGGGATAACTATGGGACAATCGAACGATATATGGCTCAACACATAATATTGGCAACATATCACTCGATGATCTAGAATGTAATCATATTGTTAACAAGTACTTGCTTGATAAATTGCCAGTTGAATATAGCTGCTAGATTATCTGCCTGCGACTGAGGAGATCAAGGTTTGAATCTTAAACTTGTGCTTTGATGTTTTTTTTCCATTCGCATGTTATACCCTATTGCATTTACGGATCTGAAATGACTATATCCAAGGCGCGCATCTAATCTCTGCATACCAATCGGATAGCAAAGACACGCTTAATCTCGATTAATGGGAGTCATTTGTAGAGATGACTCCCATTAGGCCACTAACACGACAGAGACCTTTATACGCCTTGAATCGATGGCTAAACCAGATAAATCAAACCAATTCCAAAACAACACATTTGATGTTAGCCTATTAGTTATACAAGGAAGATGATTAGATCGATTTTTTAACGATCTCAATGCATAGCGAGAAGTTATGTAGAGGTCACCCCCCATTTTTTTTCACGAGCTGTATCTTTATGTGGATGAGTAAATACATTGGTCTTGTGGGCTAGCTTTAGATATATCAAATTGACCAAGCATGAGAAACTGCAAATTGCGCTCTGTTAATTTAAGTTTCATACAAAATTAAACTTTGCTTGAACCTTGATTTTTGAAGAGCAGATTGTATTATAAGCTACTACAAACTACAAAAAATTGGAGTTCAAAATTTGATGTCAACCAGTCAGCCCCTTGCAAGTAAATGTTGTTGTCTGAATGAAGAGAAAAGCCACTTTGGAGGAGCACAACACCATGTTCCACTTAAACATTTCCATCCTTGATAACTCCATAAATTTCCTCAACAAATTAGAGACCTATCTTCGGAGCTTGTTGTTCAGGGAATCATATGCAAGACGCGATAAAACCCACACGATCTGAACGAATGCCTCCCTTTTCTTCCATCGGAATCAAAAGTTCTAGACGTTCGATGAAGAATTCTTCTCGAATCATTCTCACCGTGGCGATACGATCGGCAAAGACACGACATTTGCACTCGATCCGAACGAACGAGTTGAACGCCGACATTTGCGCAAGCCAGAAAGACCGTAAAATGATCGATCATGCGGATGGCTCTCTGCTCTTCTGCACCTCTCGCATGACACATACAAGGAATAGCCGAGTAAAGGTGGGCAAAAGAGGATGTCAGATGATGACCTCGATCGTAATTACTCTCAAAGTAGGTGTATCGGTTGCCTTTACCGCAAGTGGAAATCGCCAGAGTTAGCCATACCTACAACACCTCTATGACCATTGATCGTCGGGCAGTGTTTTAATTCAGGCGCGTTAAGAACATCCTAAAATGACGATCCATGTTCCTTTGATTACAGCAGAACAATCCACACAGACATCGACGATCATTGTAGCATGCAAGATGGGTCGATTATAGTCAGAAAGGTTCTGGAGAACGATCCATAATGAACCTTGACGATTGTTGTAAGATTGATTACAGTCGGAAAGCGTCTGGTGGGGCCTTCTGGAATGCCGATTTATTGTTGTCGACAGATGGATGGGAATCGAAGCCCAACACACTCTTTGGACTAGTCTTTCTTGCTGATTCTTCTCTCCCTCTCTCTCTCTCTATTCACTGGAAGAGTGAGACCAAGTCTCTCTGTCAGTCTCAATCTCAATCTCAGTCTCTCGATCCCTCTCAGATAAGGCAAGAAGTCAAATGAGGCGAGGAAGAGCGAGTGCTATCACAAATGAAAGGCATATATGATAAAACAATATAAAAGAGAATATTAGAGAGAAGAGAACAAATTAAGGATATGATTGACCACACTAACCACCCCCAAGCGAAAGATTGAATAAAGAGGAATCCGAAATCTTAGCTTACCCTAGAGGTAAGTCAGGTTTGCTTCTTCACTATCGAACTGGAGTTCGTATCTGATCATAGTACTACGAAACTTCTGAACTATTTTGTGCGCTTCTGAGAGACCTTCATATCTCTAGATACCAAGTCTCTCCGTCAATCTCAATCTCTTCTAGATAGGCAGGGACTAATAAAGGCAGCAGATATTACTAGATCTAAGTAAGACCCACTCATGACAAACAATATCAAAGAGAATATGAGAGAGAAGAGAACGGATTAACGATACGATTAACCACACTAATCACCCCTGAGCGAAAGCCTGAAAGACGAATCCGAAATACCATCTTCCTTCTTCTCTTCCTCTTCTTCTTCTTCTTCTTCATCATAGAGAAGGGACCAAGAAAGGCAGATAGTACTAGATCTACTAACGACGAACAATATCGAAGAGAATATTCGAGAGAAGAGGACGGATTAACAATACGATTAACCGCACGAACCACTCTCGGGCAAGAGAAGGAACGTATTAAAAATATGATTAATCACACTAACCAACCCATTGAGCGAAAGACTAAACAGATTAACGATGCGATTAACCACACTAACCACCCCCAAGCGAAAGATTGAAAGACAGAATCCATTCTTCTTCCTTCTTCATCTTCCTTCTTCATCTTCTTCATCTTCTTCTTCTTCCTTCTTCATCTTCCTTCTTCTTCTTCTTCTTCTTCCTTCTTCCTTCTTCTTCTTTCTTTCTTCTTCTTCTTCTTCTTCTTCAGACTGTTCTTCTCTTCCTCGTGTGCTCCCTTTTGGGGCCGCCCACGAGACTTTTGCACGTCCCCTCGTCTCTGCGCTCCTCTTTACTGCCCCCCAGCGACCGTTCTTCGCTTCTTGCGCGAGGTTTTTAGCAGGTTTGTCCCTCTCTGCCTCTTGCAAATTCCTCTCCCTGCGTGGTTTCTTGCTCTCGCTGCCCCTCCCCCCTGCGTCCTCAAACAATCGCCCACCATCTCCTGGTAATCTCCCTCTCCCTCTCTCTCTCTCGACATCACGGTAGCTCCATATCTGCCGTGTTATCAAAGATCGCGATTCCCCAAACCTAGATCATAAAGATATGGCTTACATTGATGTATTAGGTCACAGGTGCCGCATGTTTTTTGCTCTCGGTTGTAGCTCTGATTTGCTCCAGCTCAGCGAGAGCTCTGTAATCTGTTCTAGATCACAACTTTCTACCGTGTTCTGCTATCCTGTCAGCTGATATTAGTCCTCGAATCTCCGTTTCTTTTATCTCGGCTTGCCGTTCAGTGTTCTAAATAAAGATCGTTCGGTTTCTTTTACTCTTAGATCTCAGAAGATCAATGAAAAATCCAGCTTTGAGTCGAATCGTTGTTGAGACGATTAGAATGCTAGGAGCCAGATACTCTTCCAGTGTCTGATTTGATGGATTCACGAGAAATTTGTAACGCTTGCTGTGTTTTTTACATCTCTAATGCTGGGAGCAATCCAGCATCGCATTGGATCTAGCTCTAGATACAGTACTCATAGTATTGCTGGATCTCTAGATTTTGAAGAATTCAAAAAGATCTGGAACTGTATGTGCCTTGTATCTATTCAATGCCATCTCACTTTCTTTTATGTTTGATCAGCTTGTTCGTAAACTCAACGAGTGTCAAGTAGATCTCCACTGTCATTCAGATCTGTACATTCATTTTCTCTTTTTGATCTCTTGTATGCAGCTGAGAGTACATTCACCATGGCGTCCGGACAATTGTTTTCTAAGAAAACCCAGGCTTTATTCTACAATTATAAGCAGCTACCCATTCAGCGCATGCTCGATTTTGATTTTCTCTGTGGTAAGATGAATACATATTCATCCATGTACTATGTCTATCTATCAAAGATCAGTGCACTATTTTCTCTTCTCATATGCATACATATCTCCATTACTTTGAATATTTGTGATAAGTCATTTATGCATATATGCACAGGCATATCTGTTTGGAAAATATGCATATGGTGTGGAAAATCTTGATTTCTCATGACTAAGTTTGTTAGTACAGTTTCTTCTCTGAAATCGTGCCATTTCATATACCATTGAATCAGGAAGGAAACTAATACATGCAATCACATTGTAGTTTGTTTTTAAGAATGGCGCATACAAAACCTAGGCTTGATTGAGTTTTTGGACCCATTGTGGCCATACTAGAAAGTGGATAGTGAATCTATAGAAAACTGTTGATACTATAGCAAATAGCTCTATGATCTGTTCCAGGAAATTTCTAGTTTCTTTTAATTTTTGGTTGGTTACCCTCAGGAAGAGAGACTCCGTCAGTGGCTGGGATCATCAATCCAGGCTCTGAAGGTTTTCAAAAGCTGTTTTTTGGGCAGGAGGAGATTGCAATTCCCGTGCACTCGACGTAGTCACACTACCTTTCTCACTCATAATTCCTGATAAAATATGGGAAATTCCATCCCAATGCTGACAGATCTCTGATCAATAACATCTACTTTTTGCAGTATCAAAGATGCATGCAAGGCTCATTCAACAGCTGATGTTTTCATCAATTTTGCTTCATTTAGAAGGTTTGTACAAGCTCTTTTTGTTTTCTTAACAACATATTCGCTATTCTTTTGTGTTAAAATGAAGAAATATTTTTTAAGAATAATAAAAATGACAGTATTTAAAATTTACTTTGCTTTTTAATTGTTTTCATAGAACTAGTGCTGAGGTGTAATAGTGGTTTGACTAGCTCAAAAATGCTTCTTGAAATATGGCAGTGCCTTTGCTTCTTCAATGGAGGCTCTGAAGCAGCCAACCATCCGAGTTGTAGCAATTATTGCTGAAGGAGTGCCAGAAGGTGACACAAAGAAGCTCATTGCATATGCCAAAGCAAATAACAAGGTAAATCAATCTACTTTTCGCTAAACCGAAATGAATCATCAGAACTACTCGCATGCCATAATTCTTCATATATCTAGGCTCTTTTTATCTTCCAAGCTTCTCTCTCGCCTGGAAGTTCTGCTTTTTAGCCTCAATTCTTACCCTGGTTCATACAATAGGTTATTATTGGACCAGCTACTGTGGGTGGAATCCAAGCTGGTGCTTTTAAAATTGGTGATACAGCGGGTACACTGGAGAATATAGTGGAGAGCAAATTATACCGTCCAGGATCTGTTGGATTTGTCTCCAAATCTGTATGATTTTTCTTACTCATCATTGTAAAGTTCTTTCAGGTGGTTATTTTGTTAGATTATGCAAAAAATAATGCTTTCTCATCGAATCTTGGTCTGCAGGGTGGTATGTCAAATGAGCTCTATAGAATCATTTCAAGGACCACAGATGGTATATATGAAGGTATTCATCATGTCACTTTCTAAAATTTTATCAATCTATTTACTAATAGAAGGAAATCTGAGAGGAAAATTTTCATTTCTCAGGGATTGCCATTGGTGGTGATGTGTTTCCTGGTTCGACCTTGTCAGATCACGTTCTGCGATATCAGAACATTCCACAGGTGAATTTCTATTCTCTATGGAAATTAAGATAGATCAGTGTTCTGCTGTCTTTTTTCAAGATTATGACTTCATGTTGCAAGACTTGCAATGATACACACCTGGTTTTTTAATACTATAGGCTTCTTTGTAAAACAAATGGCCTTTACAGATCAAAATGGTGGTTGTGCTTGGTGAGCTTGGGGGTCAAGATGAGTATTCTCTTGTTGAAGCTTTGAAACAGGGCAAAGTGACGAAACCTGTGGTCGCATGGGTCAGCGGTACATGTGCACGACTATTTAAGTCAGAGGTTCAATTTGGACATGCTGTAAGTGTTCACTTTCTTTTTACGTTCTAGGTTTTTGAGTAATATGGTTGCAAGTATGCATCAAGAAAGGTTTTTCTAGCACGCAAATTTTGTTTTAACTTCTGTGCAAAAAATGAACTCTATGAATATAGGGTGCAAAAAGTGGTGGAGATTCGGAATCTGCCCAAGGAAAGAATAGTGCTCTTCAACAAGCTGGTGCAAAGGTGCCTACATCTTTTGAGGGTTTAGAACCCTTGATCAAGCAGACGTATGAAGGCCTTGTAGAAGAGGGCGTGATTGTACCTATTCCTGACTTCAAGCCTCCTCCAGTTCCACAAGACCTAAATGCAGCCATCAAAGCTGGAAAAGTGCGAGCGCCGACTCATATCATCTCAACCATTTGTGATGATAGGGGTTAGTCTTCTTTGCCTGATTAGCAGTCCATATTAATACATCAAAAGTTCGAATGCAGATTTTGTATTCTAAGATGTTCAGCCGAATTGAAAGCTCAAGTGCTGCTTTTAAATTCTGATATATCCCGGAACATTGAAATTTCAAGTGCTTCTCTCGAATTCATTCGATTTGAATTCTGATATCTGCTAATACATTAAAAGTTTGAAATGCAGCGTTTGAATTCTCATATGTTCCAACACATTAAAAACTTTGAAATGCAGCTTTTGAATGCAGTTTTCTAACCGCTAGGGTCTCGCTATGTATACAGGAGAGGAAGCTACTTATGCAGGGGTCAAGATGTCGACACTGATCGAGAATGATAATGGTATTGGGGATGTCATCTCCCTTCTCTGGTTCAAGCGCAGCCTACCTCGTTACTGCACAAAATTCATTGAGGTATGTTCTTCTAAATTTAAATTGAAAAACTTCCTGTCTTCTTAATTTACTTTTTGTATGTTTAACGTATTGTGATGGTGAAAACCCACATAAAAGTGTATACTTCTCTAGAAGAATTTGCTGAAATTTCACATTCTAAATTTATAGGGGTATGTGTTTGTTTTGCTTGTAGATGTGCATAATGCTATGCGCAGATCATGGGCCATGTGTCTCTGGTGCGCATAACACTATTGTTACAGCTCGAGCTGGAAAGGATCTTGTTTCAAGCTTGGTGTCCGGTTCGTTTTTTACTGCTGTTCTTTTCATCATGAAGCACAAAACATTATGGACTTCTGTCGGAGTTTTTGCTCCCATCTTAGTCTCATTCCATTTCCAACAGGACTCCTCACAATTGGGCCCCGATTTGGTGGAGCTATTGATGATGCTGCGCGATACTTTAAGGATGCATATGACAAGGTATGCAATGCTTCTCTGAGAATGGCGTGATTTTCATGTTCATTATATTATCATCATGATGAGTGCTGATAATGTGTTTGTATTCTCTTCATTTACACCAGAACCTCACCCCTTACGAGTATGTTGAATCAATGAAGAAGAAGGGTATTCGAGTGCCGGGAATTGGTCATAGGTTGGTGTGATTTAAACTCCTCCATGAGTTTGTAAGCTAACGAAATGAATGGTTGATTAAGTAGTCTAGTTTTCTACTGATGTCAACAGGATAAAGAGCGCAGACAATAAGGATAAGAGGGTGGAACTTCTACATGAATATGGGCGTACATACTTCCCATCAATCAAATACTTGGAATATGCACTCCAAGTCGAGAAATACACACTTACAAAGGCAAACAACCTTGTGTTGAATGTGGATGGGTGCATCGGCTCGCTTTTCCTGGATCTGCTGGTGAGCAGTGCTATGTTCACACAACAGGAAATCGATGAGATTGTGGAGATAGGATATCTCAATGGCCTCTTTGTGCTAGCTCGGACAGTCGGACTGATAGGGTACAAGATCATGACCATTTTTCTCCTTTCTCCATTTTTTCTGGTTTCATGTTTTATGATATTTTCCTTCGATGATAATTTTGTCTGTATTTCTCTGCCTGTAGCCATACGTTCGATCAGAAACGCCTCAAGCAACCTCTTTATCGCCATCCATGGGAGGATGTCCTTTACACCAAGTGATAAGAAAAGAACCAACAAAATCAGAGCATTGTTTCTCAGCCTTTTTTTTTGGTGATTCTAGTAGAGAAGGGGAAGGGGATGAGAGATGAAAAGATTCTTTCAGTCTTCAGGTTTAACATTTTATCTCAGTAAATTTAGTGTATCTGTAAGAGGAATTTCACCCAGGTGATATGCAATAAACATGTCATGCAATTGAGTTGTTTCTCTTTGTTCTGATATATAAGCGGATCTGATTATCAAGAAATTGTTTTTCTTCTCCCACATTTTTTTGCTGTTGTTTATTCTGCTTGTACATTGTTCTTCTCCATGATCTCTTTGGCTTTCAACCGTCCATGAAACTACTAAGCTTTCAATTTTAAAGATTCTAACCACCCCAATCATTTGTGAT
>JBBBWG010030010.1:0-39343 GCA_037176905.1 Azolla pinnata
TAATAATAATAATAATAATAATAATAATAATAATAATAATAATAATAATAATAATAATTAGAAGACTCTTATCTTTTCGCACTTCCTCAGAAGGAGAAATTTTCAAAACTCTAAGGGTCTTATATTGCATTGCGGAATCACTTTTCTTAGGACAACTATGCGTTTTTGAGTGTGAAAGGAATTTGGTGAGAAAATTACCCACATGAATTGGAATAAACTTTGGGTCACTCTTCTTTGTTTCTATCAGGTCAATTCATTTAAATGTTCTTTTGTTTCCTCCAGTTCATGTTTGACATGGTGTTTGAAATTAACACCATGTGTTGCCGTTCATCTTTGGGATATTGCAATTTTTATACAAGACTGATTATCACAGACAAGGGTTGTTATCAAAACTTTGCATGGATTTAACTCCTGAAGTTTGGCTTTGATTCATATTCCTATGCTGCTAGAGCTGCAGCTACATATTGGGCTTCTATCAACAATGAAGCAATCATGGATTGCTTTTTTGAACACCAAGTAATTGCAGCTCTGATGAGTGCGTAGACATAACTGCAGTTGTACACATCTCTCCACCGGTTGGAGTGTGCAATCATGTAATTGGCTTGATGGGCTGATCCCATCCTTGAACAAGTATTGGCGTTATCGCTGACCTTTGAGCATGTTTCATGCTCATTTAATATTAGAGCAGCCTTTAACCAGAAGCTTATGACATAATCCTAAATTAGCCATAATTGAAGAAGAAATCCAAGGGTAAAATAAGAGGTGCTGTACAGTTGATTAGGTATCAGTCACATGCAAGAACTTCTTAAGCGTAGGTAAGGGATTTTCTCTCTACATCTACACACAGGTTCATTCTTAAGTGAGTGGTATTTGGCATTAATAAGGAAAGAGTGAACCTTTTTGCGTGCATTGACTTTTAAAGTTAGATTCCACAACTCTTATGTTTGAAATATTGTGGTTATTGCAAGGACATCCACATATCTTCAAGTGATGCATCTCAATATCAAATTGTGATGCAAGGTCAACAAACATTTAGAGTATAATGATCTTAAGCGTCGAGCTAAATAAGATGTACTGGAAATCAACCTGAGCGATTTTAGAGAAATATCTAGGAACCACATCAGCTCTGAAGTTAAGTTCGTGCATCTTTTCATAACACTAATTTAAACTCATCATTTGTGATTAACTATACATACAGAATTCGTGCAACATATCAAATATTCTTCAAATACGAACCGTATTTGAAGAATTTTGAATATTTCTCCATGAATTTGCGGCTCCAGATTACTGTTAGCATCATGATGCCGACATAGAAAAGGAAAGAAAAAGAAAAAAGGAGAAGAAAAAAACAAAAAAAAGGAAAAAAAGAAAGTTAAATTAATTACTTTTAAAAAATGACCTTTAACAGTTTCCATATCCAAAATGAGAATAGATATAATGACGAAAAGTCTGGGTGTATAGACATAAAAGAATTCGGCATCATCCTACGTTGAAATTGATTAAATCTTTTTTGCCTTTGAAAAATTCTCCAACATGGGCCACTCGAAGACAAAGGGATCTCTAAAATGAGGGAGGTGCCTTTGATGTCTCATTATCAGTGCATTGGATCTCTAAAATGTATAATATTATGAGATCGAGTAGATAAGTGGAAAACATATTTACACAAGGGTTTTATGATAAAAACTAGAAATGCAAAAGGGTTTCAACCGTGAAAAATCTTGATGTAATTTTTTATTTTGGTAAATTTCGCCCACGTATCCACGTGAAAGTCTAGCACATGCAACTTCAAGTAGGAGCTTGTGAATGTCGTATGCCAGCTTTTCATCTCCGAAGAAGTATGGTTCTTCTCTTGCCACCCACACTTGAGTGATGTTAAACATGATCACCTTAGTTAGTATACAGAATAACTTCAGAGTATCTAGATGTCTTTGTAGATCTTTATCTAGATACAGAATAACTTTAGAGCATTTAGATGTCTTTGTAGATCTTTATCTAGATACAGAATAACTTTAGAGTATTTAGATGTCTTTGTAGTTCCTCGGGGGAGTCGGAGACTAACACAATATCATCGATATGTAATAGTATCAGTATCATTGTCCTTGCTAAGCCTACTCTTGAAACTCTTGATCTCTTTATGTAATCAAAGATTATATCTATGTAATGACTAAAGATAGTGGGTGGACGTGGGTAGCCCTGTTTTATTGCAATCATACTTTTCATTTCACATTTTTTTTTTTGTGATGACCCAATGGCCTGCCTATACAATAATCCCACTACAGTAAGTCCTATTTTCACACTTATGTGCTAGTCCCTAAAGCCAATTTGCTACTATCAATCCTTTAGGTCCAAAAAGAGAAAAAATTACAACTTTCTCCCAAATAATTGGGCAAAGGATGGAGGAGGAAATAGCCACTTTGGAGGGGAGAAGTTCTAAGTTGGCATACTGAACCTTGTGGGTAAAATTTAAAGCCTTGTTTCTCCACTTTCTTGACTGTCCCTACATACTATGCTACTGACCTTTAGTGTGTACTCAAACCACTTCCACTGCCGGTATCCTTTTATCCTGATAGACCTTTCTGCATCTTGCTTTCTAAATGCTGCATCTTGCTTTCCAAATGAACAAAAGGGTCGTATTGCTGAGAATCTCCCACAAAGGGAGAAGGTCCGCCCTTTCCTCTTGTCCTCTGCGTCATTGTGAGGGGAAGGAGCCAATTTGGCCCTTCCAATTCTAATTGCCCAACTATATAGTGTCTTATGATATGCCAATGTTGCCTCTGAGAAAGAAGACCATACTATCATTCCCCACGCAATAATACATTTCCAGCCCTCTTTTGCATAAGGTGAAGGATCCGTAACCAAATTTGTTACGGATGCTCACATTCCCACATGCAGTGATATTGTGTAACTTCCATTGAATTCCCACAGATAGGGCATTACGAGGGTCCTCTAACTTTGTTCAACCATGTACCCCAACTACAAGGAATTTGTGGACAATCAACCATTGAAAACTATGATCTTTTCCGTCCCCACAAGAGGTTTTTAAAGATCTTTAGAAAAGGTCGATTTATCCCAAGTGTGAGTGTGTGCTTCAAAAAAAAATCTCTCCTTTTATCATTTGGAATATTGTCAGGGTTGGTCCAACCATATTCACCAGGAATCCCACTGTAAGTACCCAAATCTTCCAATGCGGTATTACCTTATTAGGGTGTGGATCTATGTGCCATACCCTATCCACTTGAGCAATGGTCTTGACTCTCAAGAATACATCCTTTCTCTCCAGATGTTAGAAGATTGTCAAGTTCCTCCATACAAGCATCCGTTTCCACCACAAAGAAACATTTAGGAATGTTTCCATCACAAATAATCTCATACCTTGCCCAATTAAGGATTTATTTGATAGGAACTACAAAGTATAACATTGATGCCAAATTCTATACTTATAAAAATTGAGGAGCAAATCATGGGTTGACTGGTGTTTCTAGGGTGATCTTTAATTTTTGTTTACTGGTAGTCTTTTGTACCTGGTTCGATGCATTGCTTAGTTAGGGCTTAGTAAGAATGGAAGATATCTAACTCTAATTATAAATAGTGAGAGATCTTGTAGTGTAGTTGGCATTGAACATTGTCAAAATCCCCATTGTGGGACCAAGTTCAACTCCATATTTTTCCTTCTCCAGCCCAAAGTTAGCCCCATCATCATCCTTCCCAGATGAAAGTCGCATTTCTTGATATGATCTTAATTCATTGGTTGCTTGCAAAGATATTTTTGAGTGAATTAACGGTTCTATTTAATCCAATATGTTTGGATTTGTTGGGGTTTGTTGACAATGCATCTGTTGTGAGAACATACTTTTCAACGGCCTCTTACTGTTGAAATTCATCTTCTCTGACTTGTCATGTGTTAGCTTACTCCATTTCCCAGGTGACTGGTGTCGCCTGATGCATAAGCATTTAAATACTCTTCCTCTCCCAACTTTGTCTATTATTATCTAGGAAGCAAACCATCTCTGGATGCATATGCACTTTAATGCACTTGCTTGGGGATCATAGATCCTAAGTTGCATCCTCCAACAGCCATGTCCAAAACCCATTGATCAACTATAAAGTTTAATAGAGCGCCCTCTCTATTAGAACACGATGAATTGGAAGGGTATTATATGTGAACGCCCTTCCTAATATAATACCCTTTCTTTAGTTTCTATATATTTTTTTCTTTTTATCTCTTTAATTTTCTTTTTATGTACTACTCCCTCTATTACAATGCCCTCTAATAGAACGGCCTAAAAAGACACGGAGTTATATAATGTGTAATAATAGAAAACTTGGATTTTTAGTAATAAAACAATGGATTCAATCTGATTGATCAATTATAAATCCTCCAACCCATAGATGAGAGTGTATGCATTCAATCTGATGATCGACTATAAATTCACTTATTCAAATGAAGCATGGTACTTGGACACTAATCCAATGTAGCACATGACTTCCAAAAAATATCTCAACACAATATGAGAGATTGACTACAAACGCCTCGATGTCCATCTTGGGGTTATAGTATGCAGTAGGTGATTGGATACCGGGAAATTGAACTTCCACATCCTCAGGAGCAACCACCTTAGATACATAATGTATAAGGCTAATCAAACACTTCATATCCATCACCAAGATTTCCCTATGGTTGATCTATGACCATAATTACCTTCCTTAAACTATAACTACTCCATCTCCAAATCATGCGAATCTCCAATCCCTTCTTCATTCTCACCTAAATGCTGAATACAACAAAACATGGAATAAGATGCAAAGCTTGCTATCAACTAATTTATCATGTGAAACTAATGAGCTAATATTTTGTTCCCTTGCGCATAACCGATATAAATTGATACTTGCACACCCAATTTTCATTTTTCCTTTTATTCTTTTATTTAATCCAAATTAATTATTCAATTTTTTTGAAAATCTTCTTCAACGGCTTGATCCTTGATAAATGTTGCCCTCTTTGGTGGATTTTCTAGTCTTGTCCGTTGTTTTATTACTAAAAATCCAAGTTTTCTCCTTAATCAATATTTTCAATAAATATACATGGTACTATGTTATGATTCCATTTTCAATGCTATAATCGTATCTCATCATGCATATATAAGCTATCTACATATCATTCAATCACTTTGTTATGCCTTTCTTTTTTACCTTGAGTTGTCACTTAGGATCACATCCAAATGTTCTTTTTCATTCTTTACTTACAATTGATCCTTGGTACCATTGATCCAAATGTAGTGCTGGAGTTTGTGGTCTTGAATATTTTGAGATGAGCATGCATTTTTCATCTAATCAAGCATTACCTGAGATACTAGAAATTTGATGTTTGCCTACACATACATTAAAATCTTCCTCAGAGATGTCAACCTTTTATAGCCACTAATTCTTCTGTTACATCGTACATTGAGGAGTTAATCATGCCATGGCCTTCAGCCTCATCTGGATACAGATTAACATTTTGGGCTTGTGATGTGCAAGTATAGAGGCGTGTTCCAAATTATGCGACATTAAAGCGAACTTGATAAACATATTCACCATGCATATATATTTTTTGTCCTCAATACATAGCCAATAACACTTCTCCTAATTAAAAAGCAAGAAGACATGTTTGTGCATTTGTTGTGAAACTTTTGTACCATTAACAAATTTGAAATATTGTGCAATTGAGCATGTGGGTAGGAAACCTATTGTAAATGTGCCATAACACAATGTGTTGAGTGCGTCCATTCATGGTCCTATAAATTGGGAACCTTTGATTCAGATTAAGGGAAAAGAAGAGAGATTAAAACTTAGGTTTGTTGTCTACTCAAATATATGTCACGGATGCTGATTCAAAATCTGATTATATATACCTTAAGCCATATCATTTAATCAAATACCTCTATTCCATGGATATCCTCTACAAATCCCGAACATATTTTTCTTACCTAAGACAACCCATAGGTCACGACTTCCATGCTTTATAATCTCTTTGTTGTTACAGTCATGGCCATAACTGATCATGGGGTAGTTCTATTGTAGTTTATCTAATCCCATGGTGACATTCAATTTCAATAACCAAGAAGTGCTTAGTCACTTGTGAAGCTGTCAGGTGTGAATAGTTCGAGGACCTAGAGCAAAACACTATATAAGGATGTTAGCTACCTCCTTAAAGAGATCTCAATTCTATATTGAGACTCTTCTAGTTTGGCACGACTATTATCTACAATATGGCAAGTCCTCTCAACTATCAAGGTATTAGTCCAAGGTGGAATTGGGCATCATTGGGCATATGAGTTTGTCTCACTGTCATTAAGGGGTGGTGGAGCAGCTCTGGCACTTCTGTCTAACTTTCTCTTTGACTATATTCATACCTTAGCTTATTGTATTAGGGCTGAGTTCCAATACTTATTTTGTTGCATTTATTTTATTTTTCCACAAATTGATGGTATAAAATTTCTAATCACATAGTACAAAAGGATAATGTACGTTTCAAAATTGCAGAGCTATAACACTTGCTTCACTCTTAGATTACCATCCTACCTTTTATCCACAAGTCCTTGCCATAGTCAATAACACATGGGCTACGCTATTTGAGGGTGATACAAATATTCTGTAGTTATAATTTCCATTTTCAGAGCATTCGTAGTGGCCATAGGTTCCAATTGTTTTGAATTTCATGCGTACTTAGTGGTGCTTTCTTTATAACCTTGTGTGGTGAGGATGTAAAAAGTGAATCCAAATTCCTCTAACTATTTAAACATTTGCCTTCATTGGTAAATATACCCACCTCATTACTCAATTTGTTTTTAATTGGATTTTGAGCTCCTTCAGGATTGTATTGTAAGGTTATGTGCTCATTTGTTTGTTGTTATATGTGTTCATTTATTGGTTGTTATAGAATATAATCTCTACCTACAAGGTTATGATCCAATATAGGTTGTGCATGGCAGATGGCATTAAGATGTAGCACATCTAAAGATATTATAAAAGCATATGAGTTGTGCAACATTTTTTCACCAATACGTTAAATATCCTACCGATTATAGATCCATTAACTTACTATATAAAATAGTTTTTTTATTTGTCAACATATTGTTTATATTAAAAAATACCTTAAGAAGTGAGTCTTTCAATCATGTATTGGAAATGGCGATTAAAATTCGTTTTAAAGGGCTAGGCATTAAAAGAATGTCCATCTACATTCCCGTTTAATTAAGACTTTATTGGGGAGGTTTAGGGTTACTACGTGCCAACAAAGTCAGAGTTATTAAGCTAATCAGTGATTGGCATCTAATGTATGTGGCAACTATCTAAATCTTATGGAGATATTTCATTTCTGAAAAGCAAGAATGACTACAATCTCATGAAGTGCTAGTACCTCTCAATATTGATTGACCTCTCATATGAATATGAAGAAATTAAATAATGGATGGACATGGATCGACCCCACAACATCTCTTGTTAAGAAGATGGCGCACTATAAGGCCCTCTTCTTATTAGTATTTTACAGGGTTGATTTATTACCAAATCTTCTAGTATCTATATATACCTATCTTGTGCATTTTGCACTTGATAGGATTGATCAAGTCTTTTGTTCCCTTGAGAAAATATGCTTTTATTAGCTATAAAATTTATAGAGTCTGTTTGCCATCAGAAAATCCCAATATGCTGCATTATGTCCTCCTTGTGTAATTATATTTAGTATATTTAGACAACAGTATTTCTCCAAACGAGCTAACATGAATGGACTAAATCTAGCTCCAAAAACATATAATTCTCATTTCATCAGAAAATTCCCCATCCATGCATCAAGAAAACATGCATAATAGGTTAGCTCAAGTCTTGTTTGTGTCAGTTAGCAATAGAAAAGGGATACGAGCACAAATCTATGCAAGGATGAAAATGCCAAAGGTTACTATTGACCAATGTACCATGTGTATAGGCCACGAGTAGCTTGATGACAACCTTCTCTCCCATGTCATTGACAAATAAAGACCGCCATTATCATGAAACATCAAAAGTGTCTCCCTTGGTTTAGAGATCTATAGTCATACCGTATTCTATTACCAGACATTTACAGTATTTGTAGTTGCATCTATTCTCATATGAATACATTCCAAGATATATTTCTCATTTACTCTTATGGGTCATTTTGGCCCCTTAAAGTGAGGAGCACAAACATCGACAAGGGGGTTTCTTCCTTTCTAACATTGAGTAGTGCATGGAGAGCATTACACACATCCACCAAGTGACTTGTACAATGCACTAAGAGCACACAATGAGTTGAACATGTCACTCAGTGGATTGATCTAGGAGAAGATATTTAGAATCTTGCAATAAGGATCAATGCATTAGATATCCTAATCGTTGTAGATATTTCCACCTCCGATTACGTAATCAAATGATTGATAAAGCATTATGTGTTGCTTGGATAGATGTACAAGTTCAATTTTGTGACTAATTTTTAACTAATAGGAGTTATATTTTGGAAAGAAAAAGTATATCCCAAGAAACTCCTAAATCGGAAACAAAAAGGATATCCCAAGAAAATAACCTTGATGTACTGTAACAAAGGATTGGTCACATAATGCAGTACCATGAAAGACTAGAGTGATTTAAGCAAATTAAATAATGGAAGGACATGTTACATAATATGGTACCATGAAAGAATAGAGTGCTTCAGGCGGATATCACCAAATTAAATAATGTTGTCCCTCAACAGGCAGACAATGGTATACAAATATACGATGGATTTTTTAACGTATTATTAATAGTAAAACTTTATGAAAATGAGAGAATTGTTTCATATGTGAAATTTATTTAGCGTGGAATAAAGATGTTTCAAGGTTTACAAAAGAAACACCCATCTTGTGATGAGGAATACTTGAGATAACTAGTTCTATATATCTCCATTTTTATGTTTGAAAATAATCAAGTCCTAGGTTCTTGCCCACGGTTGATCTTGGGAATAGTTTGGGATTGGAATGTGTTCAGTGGTTGACCTGGGATGATATAAGTGACTCCTATCTTAGATTTTAGGTGGCCAAGCAATGCATAATAATATTAAACAGGTCTTGCCCTGTCACCAATTGGCACATGATTTGAATTATGGTTCATGGCTTGGTGTATTTTTCACAATACATGTATATTATTAATAGTAAAATGTTGCTTTAGGAATGGAAATACATTGTATTGTGATGTTTATGATGATGGCCAATTAAGCAAGATGGTGGAAAACTTAGAATTACTTGACCAAGCAACTATCTTAAGGATACGAAATTTGGCATATGATCATGATGAGAATAAATGGTATGTGAATCCCTCACGGGAGGAGGCCTAAAATTCGTTAGGCACTATGGATCATCGAGAAACAACCACTAATTAGATTGCAATAGGATACGCAGGAGTATGCTTGGCTGATCCATATGCTAATAAGACATTCGAGTTTTTCCAACACTCGGTGAAGTTGGGCATGCATATACTATAAAGCTACTAGGCAATCTTCCCTTATTTCAATCCTTTTTTGGTATCAACATGGAATGGATCCAAAACTAGTAAGGATATTTTGGCATCATTTGTGGATTTTAAAACAACAATAAAAATAGTATTATATCGATGGCTAGTTATGCATAGGGTTGTACCCATAATACTAGTACAATCAACCAATTTCCAACCTATGTCAACATTGTGGGCATCATATGAAGACCCAACATCATTGTTTATGGGATTGTAAGTATGGACAACGACTTTGGCAACTAATTCTCCGCATCTTATTGGGGAATGTTGCATGGTCTTCATTAAGTAAAAAGGCATTTCTTTATGATTCAAAGCATTGCAATTATTTTAGCCGACTATATTCACACTATTCTTATGTGACAAGCTATATTTTTGCCAGGGTGTTCCCGGGGCGTTCATCAATAGGAAGAAGTACTTTTGTATTGAGAGTTCCATCTTTTTGTCACGATCATTTTACATCTTGTCTTGATATCTTGTCATTCTTCTGTGTACATATACACATGGCTAAGGTTCCTTTTGCATTTAACATTGACGGTTTGATGATCAAGTCTCATGTATACATTCCAAGAAAAAGTACTTCATGACTCCCACTAGTAAGCACTCTAGGAAACTATGGATTTACATGGAAAGCTATATATGAAAACAAGATGGGTTTGAATAGAAAATCTGTTGCACCAAAAATAGTGATCAGTAGGTTTAACCAATGTAAAAGAGTTTTGATATGAGCAAAGAATCAGAATGCCAAGAAATATTCTAGTGACAACTGAAGAAATGGGATATCTATATTGACAACAAGAGTTAGGAGCAGGCCAATACAAAGCAAGAAGAGTTTAGAAGCCAATACAAAGCAAGAAGAGTTAGAAGCAACGCAATACAAAGCACGAAGTATGTGTTGACAAAAGGAGTTAGACGCAAGGAACACAATATAAGAAGAGAGTAGATTTTAGCAAGAAGAGAAGAAATATTCCAAAAGAACTATTACTAAATAGGTGTACAAAAGATTTTCTTTTTCAGAACAAATGTCCTTTCATTAGTTAATATTATGATTTATAAGAAATCTTAGGAAGCAAGGAAAAACAAGTATAAGCAATTTGTTTCCAACTTACACTGTACACAAGGGCTGTACACCAGAATAAAATTCAACAAAAACCAACCATCTTTTCTATCTTTAACAAATTATTTACCTTGTTTCTATCTCAAAACTACCTGGCTAGATGCCTATTTTTTAACTTCCTTCATCAAGTAACCGGTGATGAGAACATGTCAATCTTCCTTATAGATTGGAGAAAATCTTCCAGTTTTACATCTTATCTTTTCGATATTTGAGACATTACACAAGGATGGATATATCTATATGCATGGGGGACATTGCTCTTGGTAAGGAAAACATTTCCCTAGCTTTCAACATGACCCAACTCTCATATATAGAGAAGATTCATGCCCTATACTCAACCAATCCACAAATTGAAGTAACTCTGCAAAAATCTTTGTTAATAGATCAACGTGGTTGTCATATGTTGGCAGAGACTCCATGCTGATCTTACTTGTTACAACAAAGTTCATATAAGGCATATGGATGAATATATAATCCGCCCATAAGCTCATTGGACCACTCTGTCTCACCTAAGCTTTAAGGAGTTTTTATTTCCACTTTGAAATAAAGTTAGGCCTTTACAAAATAACTGAATCTAATTCACTAATAATAATAATGTCAAATTGTCCCTTCAGTGTAGATATAATGATCATCTGAATTTCTTTAAGAATTTCTCATTTTTGTTTTTAAACACCTTGCAGTTATTTTTGCAGATACTCCATGATCTTACTTATTAAGAGTTTCTCTAACATATTGATAAAGCACCTCAACTCCTTGCAATTGCCAATGCACTTTTGACTGTTAGTAAATATAATTGGAAAAATCTTGTCCAACACCCAATGTAGCCATAAGTTGCAGTTGTAAGAGCTACCTCATACTTAGCTTGACAACTAGAATTGACCACAATAGGTTACTTCTTGCTCAACAGTGATATGCATGAGTTGCTAAGCATGAAAAGTAAAAATCACTTGTGGAGACAAGAGTGTCGTGCAACTAGCCTAGTCTAAGCCCGCGAAAGCATGTAAATTTGGTGGCAACGATCCCCATAATACCCCTCTTGTAAACAAGGGTTGATCATCTAATTCTTCCAAATAACCTTCACTAAGATGTGGTAGTATGGAATCCAAAGTCATATGACAATGTTACACTAGTAAGCATATTTGACAAACTCAATTTACTCGATCTGTATAGACTTACACTCAAGTCCACTAGAATGTACATAGAAACACAAATACGCAAGTTATTGTGTCACAAACACATATCATGACACTTACAATCAATCCCTTAGTTAGCAATTGGGTAGCAATCTCCACTACTGACAAGAGCAATAACCCCGCTCTGCAACTGAGGCACTTGCTTTAAGCTATACAATGCTTTCTTCAATCTAAACGCTTTTTTTCCTGCCATTCTTGAACAAATACTCAGGGTCATACTATATACACTCCCTCATGGAGATCATCATTTCTAATAATTGTTTGTAATGTCCAACTAACGTAAATTCCATATGTGATGTAGTAACTGGCGGAGAACCCTCTCTTTGAAATCTAACAAGTTTTGTGGCACCACACATTAGAAACTATAATAGAAATGTTCTTCATTAGAAGTAAAGACATCTGTTCTTACATTATTTGCCTCCATCATAAAAAAAAACATTAGAATTACTTCATTATAAGTCTAAGGAAGCCCATTTAATATCATTTGCACAAGTGAATTGCCTAGCACAATTCCAAATGCAGAAACTAGATTTTGCTTAAATCCTTAATCCCTGTGAGTTGCTTTCATTCATGTTCTTACTCTCTAATTGGTTAGGTAGATAAGCAACACAAGCCTCTTTTACTTCTTTCAACTTTGCCAAAGAATTCCAAGTTTCTTTCACTATCTTATATCTAATTTGTTAGGTAGATAAGCAACACAATCCTCATTTTTTACTTCTTTCAACTTTGCCAAAGAGTCCCAAGTTACTTTCATCGTCTTATATCCAAAGGTATGTGAAATGATTGCGCTCTTGATGGAGATTTTCCTAGCATATATAGCAATTCAGATTCACTTCCAAAAAAGTGCTAAAAAATATCTCGAATACCTTATTTTCTTAGTTGCAGGATTCCTTAGTTTTTCCTCCCGTATAATGTCTACCTAGCTTGACAAAGTATCGAGAAATTTGATATTGCGTTGGTCTCTCCACCTCTTGAAATAACAAATCGGTCCAATACATTTAAAGTGGATACCAATCTAAGGATGTTAGTTGTGCAGACTAGAATACTCACATCTTTGTTTCATCATCCACCACTGAGGTATTCTAGTCCGATAAAAAACCGAGGTGTTTTTTGCATTGTTTTTCCAGAAAAACCGAGATATCATAATCTTGACAGACCTTGACCTCCCAAATGATTCTACCTCAAAAAGGGTAACTTCTCCTTGTTTTCCCACTTGACGAAGACCAACAATGACTTGCATTATTGTAAAAGTAGCAATCCAACGTATAGTGATGATTAAGGGACTGAGTTAACCTGTACTGGACATAGTTGAACCTATGGTGTGAACACTACGGTATAGAGGCTAGTGAATGGTTATACTTATAACACAGTCCATTTAGCAGTAACAATTTGGTCTCCTTTAAGCTGATAAATATACTCATCCTATACATGTTAAGGTTGTTACCGAAATTGTTTCCATGTCCTTGCATGCCTTATGCTCAATTCAGCCCACACTAATTTGGATCGCTTCCCAAGTATATGGCTTGAAGGTGTCATGGACAAATAAAACAGAGCAAAGCAAAGTTAGGGCAAGAGACAAGATGTTGAAAAACATAGAGAGAAAGAGAGGATAACAAAAATTGAAACTAAACTTAAGATTTTTTAGTTGACGTTAGTCACCTTAACGAGGATAAAGGTGAACCCACATATTTATGCATATGTTTGGGTTTTGCATCTAAATAGAGAATCTTTCTAAAAAGCTCATGCAAAAGCTTCCAAAAGGTTCATGGAGCTTTTTGGAAGTTTTGCGAGCCTTTTAAAATAATCATATAAGTTTAGACAATATATACATTTCATATTCATATAATATGATCATGTATTTGATATGTTAGTTAGATTATTTAACAATAACAAAGAAAGTCATTGGTTTAATTCTCATTATATCTTCTATCATGTTTGTAACAAAACTCATAGTAAATAATGGATTCCACATAATCAATTACCTATTTTCTTCTTTGTTTCCTTGATGATGCTTATGCAATAGTCCACCATGTTAACTGGATCACATGCTAACTAAATGTTTTTCTTTCAATAGATAATTCAAAACAAACCATCTTTGCTTCCTTGGCTCGAATTTTGTGCTGGTTATATTTCTCGCCAAGCTGTACATTTGATCTGAATTCAGCAATTTTTGTCGGATATTATCGAGACCATTATTTATTCATAATGCTTGAGATAGAGCATTTCATTTCAAGAAGTAATTATGAGCAGACTGTATGATTGGGAGACAAAGATTTTGTAACTTTTGCCCGGTTGTTTCACGAGGTACATATATAGCATGCTCCAATCGTGGATCTGTTACCAATATGATTTATTGCATGGATACAAAAGGACATGGGAAGCAATATCCCTCGTATATGGTGTTGATGCTAGCATCCCAGCATGCCTATATCATAGAAAAATTTATGTTGCTAAGCTTCCTTGTTAAAATTCATTATATCTCATCAAAATGTCTCCTGAAATGGTTATAACTTTAAGGAAGTTCCGTTGCGCTAGCGCTCAAATTTTTTGAGAAAAATCTGCCAAAATTCAGAGTGCATTTTGATTACTATTAGTCCTTTGTAGCATGACGAGCAGCGAGAGTTCATTTTGATCTCTACCAGACGTTTTGTGATGCAATGTGGAATTCTATCAAGTGGTGAGAAGAGTGGAATGACGTGTGAATTTTTACGCATCCCCACATTTTCAATGTAGCAAAGAAAACAGAGGACCTTCTCAATGAAGGATCGAGCGTAAGCTAGAAATAGAACTATTTAGTTTTGGTATTCGACACCAAAAGATCGAGCTTGTCATATGATTCTTGTCTCATAGGATCAAAAAATTGAAGTCATCGTTTTTTCGAGGTTTACATAGTCGAGCCGTTGTATGCTATGCTTTTGACACATTTAGTGTCGGAAGTTTATGTAAAACTAGATTCGGTTATTGACACCGACCATAACTTCTGCTTGTATAGGTTACATCGCTTCATGCATGATTGATTGCATCCATTTGACGATCACACATTCGCCATGTGTAAAATAGGACTAACATTTTAACATCGATGTGGATTGCCCCATAATTATGCACATAGCATTGGAATAAATAGCCTTTCATTGAAAGGTGAGAGGTTCGAGTCTTGTTATTGATATGGTTATGCTGGGGTATTACAACATTTTGCGAAGCGAGACCAGAGCTGAAATGGTGCGAGCGCTAAAACCTTAACCGATAGAGAAAATGGGTCAAGACGATCAGAGATCGTGTGGGATTCGAGAGGAACGGACAAAGAACAGTCGCATCATCGGTTGGAAAGTTTTATCAAAAATCTCTGTTTGATATGTATGTATGTATATACAGGAAATGCCGAGCTGGAAAGCGGAGCTCGGATAAAATGCCCTGTTGTTGCATTCCATGGTGGCCTCGATCCGACATTCTATGGCCCAAGATTTCGATTTCGATGCACAAACATTATTGTACATTTTGTCTCGTGGATCAGATTGGCCTAAACAAACGTTAATATATCTTTCTTTCTTTCTTTCTTTCTGGCGATTGGGCAGTGGACTCTTAAGACACTATTGCGCCCCACTGGAAGAGAAATACGTTCTGCAAATTCGCGGGTGGTGACAGCAAGAAGGAAGCGGTTTCTCTCACCGACTTCCGGTCCGATTTCGATCATGGATTCGTTCTTTCTTTCCTTTCCATCCCCATCCGATGCCGATCGTTGCAGTTTTCTACAGCGGTGTCGCGCTAGTCATCGCAGTTTCTCGCAAATCGCTTTTTATCATCTTCCTACCCGATCGCTTCGATTCGTCTCTCCGCACAGAATCGAATTCATTTGTGCGTTAACAAATCGATCAGTCGGGCGTCAGAAAGCTCTCAGTGGGAGGTAAAGCCGAGGCGCCACGATCTGTAATCGCGAGTTTTAGCGGGTGCCAAAAATATCACGATCTTTTTGTACTTCTCTCATGCAAGTATGTATATATACTACGCGAGAAAACTGCTCCATTCCCTCATCGTATTCGATTTAGCACAAGTCAATAATTCCAGAATCCAATTAAAATCTGGTGGTGATCGACTCATCGGGCATTATTGGCATTTAATCACTCATCTGGGTTAGGCGTGGCAGATTTCCCACGCGTACGTATACGTATAGTATACGTATAGTATACGTACACGTACACGTATGTGAGTATGGTATTTTTGAGAAGAGGAGGGCGATGGCAGGACTCGAACCCGCGACCTTCTCTCTCTTCTCTCTTCTTCTTTCTTCTTTCTTCGTCTTCTTCTTCTTCTTCTTCTTCTTCTTCTTCCTTTTGGAGATTAGGGTTTGGATCTTCAGAGAAATATCTCTGCCATCGCCATCGCCCTCGCCCTGCTCTCTGCCTCTCCATCGCTGCTTCCTCGCGGGGAGAGGAAGAAGCAAAGCAAAGCATGATGCATCCGGGTACAGAGCCTCCGAAGCAGCCGCCGCCGCCGCAGCAGCAGCCGCCGCAGCTGCTGCAGGGCCCCCCTCAAGCTCCGCCGCCATGGCCCGTGATGATTCCTCAGCCTCTGCCCCTGCCGCATCCGCATCCTCATCCGCAGCAACGCCCTCCTCCTCCTCCTCCTCCGCAGCCTCCTTCTTCCATGAACATCGCCCAGGGCCAGCCCCACCATCAACAGGCGCCTCCGCCCTACATGATGCCTACCCCCCCGCACCACGCCGGTGCGGAGCTTTCCTCCGGCTACCCCGCCCCTGCCCCGCCCCACAGCGGCAGCGGCAGCAGCAGCAGCAGCAGCGCTCAAAACCCTGGGGAGGTCCGCACTCTCTGGATTGGGGACCTTCAGTACTGGATGGACGAGAATTATATCTACAGCTGCTTCGCCCATACTGGAGAGGTGCGCAGCTCTCCCTGCTCTCTCTCTCTCTCTCTCTCTGTTTGAGCTCTTCTTCTTTTAAGCTGGATCCCACCATCAGAATTCGGAAGGGAAAAACCAAAAAAAATGTGTCTTTCCGGCGCTCCCCTGTTGATTCTGTCTTGTTTTGTTCAGCTTTAGCTTGGTAAGTTCCTGTATACGCACTTGTGTAGGACGAAGATGCATGTGAATTTTATTGACTGCATTTCCAGAGTGTCTCTTGTGTATCGAACGAATGTGCAGTGCGTCCCTATCTAATCCCTGTTCTTGTTTAGCCTTTTGCTTGGTCTTTGGAGTTTCAGTTCTTTTTTGCTTGCTTGTTTTTTCGTACCATGATTATATGTTCAGGGGTCAAATTCTATGCTTCTTCTCTTCAATCGAGCACTTCCTTGTTTTAGGCATCTGATCAAATTTCAACATGATTTTGTATTTGTTGTAATTTCTGAAAATCTCTTGTCTTCATTGTTGAATGTTCTAGTCGATGTAACAGAAATCATCTGGCACTTGAAACTATGGGCCCTCACAAATCCCGTGTTTTGTTTTACTATTGAGGAGTGGATATCAACAGAATTCGTATTTTTGTAATAGGTAGTAAGCATCAAGATAATACGAAACAAGCAGACCATGGTGTCGGAGGGATATGGATTCATCGAGTTCAACTCCCACGGAGCAGCAGAGAGGATACTACAGACCTTTAATGGAGCTCTTATGCCTCAAACTGAACAAACATTCCGCATGAACTGGGCTGCATTTGGCATGTCTGATAGAAGAAGTGACGGTGGCAGCAACCAAGACCATACTATTTTTGTCGGCGATCTTGCTCCTGATGTATCAGATTATGTCCTTCAAGAAACATTCAGGTCTCGATACCCTTCAGTGAAAGGTGCGAAGGTTGTTATGGATACAATCACTGGGCGTTCTAAAGGATACGGATTCATTCGCTTTGGGGATGAGAATGAGAAAACCCGCGCGATGTCAGAGATGAATGGTGTTTACTGCTCTAGTAGGCCCATGCGAATCAGCATGGCAACGCCAAAGAAATCTATGGGTGTAGCTTCACAACAATATAACACCAAAGGTATGGCATCTCTTTTCTGGTGCGATGACTCATGATGTAGTTGAATGCCGTACTGTTATGTTGTTCCACTGTTTATGAAAAAACGAGCAACGTTGGGTTTGAGGCTGTATTTTCGGGAATCCTATTGTAATCTATTTGCTTGGTATGTGGGTGCTTTGTTAGCAAGAATACGTCATCTGATCAGCAATCAATCAGGAAGAGTAGATAAGTTTCCTTTTATGTGGCTAAGGAGCTCATTAAGCGTAGTACTTTTAGCAGCAAGAAAGGATGATGATTAAACCGATGGAATCTTCCATATCCACCAGAGTATCTAGATCATATGAAGCTACTATAGCTACCAGAGTTTTTGAACATGGAAAGTATTCTGAGCATCGTCAGTTGGGTTTATTGTAGTTTTGCAGTTCCGTTTCCGTTTCCTTCAGTTTTCCTGTACTGGTTATTTTTCCGGTTCCCAGCTTTTGATGCTGTCAAAAACTAAGTTTATCATCTTGGGCAGAATGAAGGTAAACAGGATTCAAAGGCTTATAAGGCTGATTTGATCTTAAAGCAGGAGGTGAAGAGGTTCTTTTTCACTAAGAAGCCCTGCATCAAAACACTTCAACAGGAAGCATCCTGCTGTTTAGTGGGTGGCCTCTTTCTTAGGTCAGTGCTACCGTGATTGTCCTTTCGCTGAAGTTGGTAAATTTTAACTCTGGCTGTGTGAGGTACACATGCCACTTTTCGTTACTCATGTTAAAGAAATCATTTCCAGTACTCTTCTTTTATCTCTAGCGGTGGTTCAATTGTGCTATTGGTTACTTTCAAAGCTCCCCCGTTCCTAGACCTATTGGACTAGCCAAATTCACATGAGTTTGATTGCTGAGGGCAAGTCTAATCTCTTTATGTATCGTGCTTAATGATGCTGCTTTAATGCACATTGTTGTCAGCAGTGCATATTTTCAGGAGGTTTGCTCTTCTTGTTCATGCTAGAGAAATGCTACACTTACAGGGATGCCTTTTTCCTAATATTCTCAGAAACTGTGCAGGAGCTCCAGCACAAGGTTCAAATACAGACAATGACCCGAACAATTCTACTGTAAGGATTAATTGCACAATATTTTTCTTTCAAATGAAACAGGTTTGAGAGTGTGATGCTGCTGTTGGTTAATGCGATTCTTGTTTGCTAGGTTTTTGTTGGCGGACTTGATCCAAATGCTACTGACCAAGATCTCCGCCAAGTATTCGGTCAGTTTGGAGAGTTGGTGTCTGTGAAGATCCCTGCTGGGAAAGGTTGTGGCTTTGTACAATTTACTCACAGGTAGTGTACATGTTCACCTATTCTTTCCTTATCCACAAGTTGTCCGTTTGGCAAATACCATTCTGAAGTAATAAAGGCATTGTCAAATCACGATTAATTAAGAACATCCTTTCAGGAGTTTTGTCAAAAAAAAATTTCTGTTACCACTTTTTTTAGAGCTTGTGCCGAGGAGGCCATCCAAAAGCTTCATGGTACTGTAATCGGGCAGCAATCGGTACGCCTTTCATGGGGAAGGAGTCCAGCCAATAAACAGGTTTTGTTCATTCCCAATCATCTTGAACTACATAGTTTTACATTTTCATCCGTTCTGAAGGCTGCTTTCTGCAGAGTCAGGGTGCTGGCTGGGGTCAAGGGCAACCTGATCCAGGTCAAGTGAACATGGGCGGTTATTATGGTTATGGACAAGGCTATGAGAGCTATGGTTATGCTCACCCGCCTCAGGAAGGACCTGCTTATGCCTACCCCAGTTACCCAGGATACGGAAATTACCCACAACAGACCTCTTAGCCTAGCCCTATAGTTTGGATAAAAGGCCAAAAGCGATGCTTGGCGATGCTTTTTCTATTCCTTAACGTTATTTCCTTTTCAGTTGTTATTCTAGAATATCCTCCTCTTGTTTGGTTGGTTTAAAATTACATCATCTAGTTAAATGTTTGTGTTTTAACAGTATATAAAAAAGGTAATGCTGGTTTTGAGTTTCATGTGTGCTGGGCCTGAAGTGTTCGTGTTTATGATTGTTGGTATCATCCTTCTTATCTAAAGCAGTAATGGTAAAGCAGTAATGGGTCATCATCCATACGCTCTTGGTTGATATGGCTAAACCATGATGCTCCAGTTATGCAACCACAATGTTTGAGGAAGTTTTTTTAAGGACGTTTGTAGTGCATTCACAAGACCTTTTGTGGATTGCTTGTGGGCATAGTGTTATTGAGTTGTGATTCTGTAATTAAGGATCCGACTTTGATCACTTGTGTGTTTTTCTTTTCTATCTTTCATGATATATTTGTTCGCGGCTAGAGCTGGTTATTCGAATACTCTGGTCTGGGCTGAGGCAATACCTCATTTTTCATAACTTCACACTAGGAGTAGATGTAATCAATCATCACTGACATCCTTCCTTTATCTTCCATGCAGAAATTTCCATGCAGCAAGTTCCAATTTCATCGTTGTCTGTTCTCTGATTTGGGGTTTCAAATGCTGTAATGTCGTGAACGATTTGTCATCCAATTTTCACATCAACTCAGGACCACAGACAGCTTCTATTGCGATGGCACTGAGTCGAAACATTTTGAGGCTTTTGGGTGGGGAAAACGATGTCGATGCATATGCGAATGTGATAATTCTGGCAGAGTCTAGTATAGCTTTCATGGAAGCTTGGGTTGCAGATGTGCTGAGTGCATTGTGAACCATCAGAAGAATGCCCGTTTGATTTCTCAGAGAAATATGATGCAGACGAGAGGCATGGCAGAATCTGCTTAGCTGAAAAATGGGAACATCGGTTTTGGTTATGGTTTCTCTACTTTCCTTCTCGATCCTGATACAATCAATCGGTGGAGACACGGAGAATGTTGTCAGCAGTTGTTGTGCTAAGCATTTAGGGTTTACTGTTATCTGAGAGAGATGGAGGGCCGTTTGCTTCACACGGAAAGCCCATCAGAATCGACAGAGCAACACAGAATTTGGAGCCGAAATCTTCCTGGAATTCCGCCTCCTGATTCTATGCCATTGATGCCAATCACAAGATGCGCAGATGTTGTTATGTGGCATGGATGATCCTTTGGATCTGAGCTGGAGCTGGAGATCTGGAGAGCTGGAGAGCTGGAGATCTGGAGCAGGTGGAGGAGGATCTGCTGGAACAGGAGGGGAGGAGCCGGAGAAGGAGAGGGATGGTGGGCTTCTGCAAGCCTAGCAGCAGCGGAATCCCGAGCCCTCATCTGTTTGTGGCGAATTGTGGCCCCGCCCTCGGGATTCCGCTCTCGCAGATCCGATGCGCGTTCCTGCCGTTCGGCCATGTCTCCGATGTCCGTGAGGCGGATGCTTCCGGCTGCCGTGTGATCGTGACCTTCGAACGTGCAGCCGATGCCGAATCTGCGCTCTCCGCGCTCAACTCCCTCCCTTGCCCCTCTCTCGGAGATCGAACGCTCCATATCCAGTACTCGGTTGCTCGCCCTACCCCCATCCACAAGGTCGGTTTGCTCCTCCCCTTCTTTGTGTGCTTCTCCTCCAGATTCCACAGTTCTTTCTGAGCTTCCTTTGCAAGGATTTGATGTTTTTCTGAGTTTCCATGGCAAGGATTTGATGTTTTTCTGAGCTTCCTTTGCAAGGATTTGATGTTTTTCGGAGTTTCCATGGCAAGGATTTGATGTTTTTCTGAGCTTCCTTTGCAAGGATTTGATGTTTTTCTGAGCTTCCTTTGCAAGGATTTGATGTTTTTCTGAGTTTCCCTTGGCAAGGATTTGATGTTGCCCTTCGGCATAGCCACGCACTCCAGCGATGTATCCACAGATATGCGCCCACCATATCTGCTTCATCCCTGTTTGCATAGTCGCCTGTTCTTCGTGTGTTTTCCTTTGTTCATTTCAACAGAGGTCCCTGATTTCATAGACGCCTGTGCTTTGTGTGTTTTCCTTTTGTAACTGAAATCTGTAGGCCAAAGTGTCTCCATGTGTCTTTCTGGCAGCAGCTCAGACAGGCATACGTGGGCTCTTCTTATACCGCGATTTCATCACAGAGCAAGCTGAACAGGTCAGTTCTTTTCTCTCTTTTCTAGATTTTGTCTCAAAACATTCAAAGATATCTGATTGGGTCGTCGGAGATATCGAAAGTTGTCTGGTTTGGTCTTCGGAGATATCGAAAGTTTGTATGATTTGGTCTTCGGAGATAGCGAAAGATGTCTGATTGGGCCAAAGTCTTTGGAAATATATAAGCGGCACATTCGTTTTCAGGAGCTTCTCGATGCCGTGGATGAAAGATCCTGGCAACATCTCTCAAAGAGGAGAGTACAACACTATGGTTTCGAGTTTCAGTATGAGGTGATCTAAGAGTTCAAATCTTACTTGTTCCTTTCCACAAATATGATGTGGACACACATATTTCCTTTGCGTTTTGTATGTGAATTTGTGGCTTTCTTTTTCGTTTCGTAGACGAGGAATGTGGATGTCAAAGGCATGGGCAAACTGCCGGATTTCACATCTTCCGTTGTTGAAAGAATATCTGCACTTCCTGAGCTAATGAATGCAACAGAGGTGTGCTTGCCTTTGGATCAACTTACAGTAAGTTGCCTTTGAATCCATGACTAAGTTATGCATATGTTGTTTTAATCAATGGATTGTTTGATGCTCAAGGCATTGTGCGCGATGTACATGATAGGTTAATGAATATCGCCCAGGTGTGGGACTCTCACCTCACATCGATACGCACTCTGCATTTGAAGGGGCTATCATCTCGCTCTCATTGGCAGGAACATGCGTCATGGAGTTCCGGAAATATGATACCACAACAAATTCTCTTACTTCCGTAGAAGAGAGATCCGAGGGAGAAACTTCTCCGAATTTCAGTTGCTCTATCGAAGTTGATCACGACCGAGCCAATTCAAGCGAAAGATGTTGTTTTGAACAGAAGTCCATATTCCTCCCTGAAAGGTCACTGTTGGTGCTCCTTGACGAGGCCCGCTACATTTGGCATCATTACATTCCTCATCATAAGGTTTTTCTACCTTCCATATCGTATTGCTAGTGCTTACTGTTTCAGGCATGCTGTATGATTGATGTACATACCATCATGGAACTTGATGTTAGTTAGGTCTTCTTCTTTCAAACATGCATATACGGTGGATATACTATACCATGAAGAAACTTTAACGTAAACGAATGCATCCGTTTAGATGGCATTGTGGATCAAAAATGGAAACAAATCTAAAGAAATCAAACGGCCATTTCATGCAACTCTGGCGTAGATCATGAAGTGGAATTTAAGAAGTTGCTCTTCTTTTGTACCAATCTTTTATTGTGTCAAAGTATGGCAGGCAGTGGATCCTTTTACGCTGATGCAAAATACCTGCAGAAATGTTTGCATCAGCGTAAGATCTGAGAGTTCAGTGAGATATGGTTTTGAACAAACTGGTGCTCGTGTTGCAGGTTGACATGATAGGAGAAAGGATCATACACAGGAAGCAAAGACGAGTTTCCTTCACATTCCGCAAGGTTTGCTTGCATCTCCAAAGATAAATGTCTCAATTTTCTAGTCGAGCGAAGTAGTACATGCTGGTTTTTGGCTGCCTAGTCATAGGCTCGTGAAGCTATGTGTAGGTTTTCTGTACTTTATCTTGATGTCCACAACTGTAATCCAGTGTTTGGTTTAGGTTCGAAATGGCCCCTGCAGATGCAGCTTTCCAAGTGTTTGCGACTCCCAGTTATCATCATTACAGATTCCCTGAGAGTTGAAAGCAGAACATATAGATGAAGGCTGATGGGGAGACATGAAATTTGTCTATTATCTCGGGTTTCAACTATTTAAACCCCTGCAAATAGCAAAGAGTCTGAACAGTGCATTTAGGAGCTATTTGGGCCAAGATGCTTAGTTTATCAGTTATGGCTTTGGAATCTGCTTCTAGATAGTTTGAGTCGTGGGAGGGGTTCAAACAAAGAAATTAATGAAAGTATTTCGAGATATATCTCTGATGAAGCGAGGCTTTCTCTGGAGGCTTTCTCTGCATTCTGACTATTGAAAGGGACAAATGTTTGAAGATTGATAGAGAGTTGATTTACTGTGGAATCACAAAAGTTTTTGATTAATCTTTTAAAGTCATCAAGCACCGAAGCAAATATTTTGTTTACATGATTGGAAGTATCATTCCTGTTGCTATCTTTGAAGGAATAGTGCAATCTAACCATCAAGAAATGCTTGAATTTTATCACAACCGCCTTTTGACACCTAAAGGGATTCAATATAATATGAAGGCAGCTGTATGAGGAATTCAATTTGCAAGTTTATAGTCTTGAGGACCATGGACATAAAAGGAATGATACACAAGTTCTTGAGACTTGACGCACTAACAAACTTCTCTTACGTATGTTTTTAGCATAGAAGTTGTGTATACCAAATCGAATGCAGTTGTTCGTGACTTGAGGTGAACATTGCAACATTGAGCATCAATCGTTTTCTGTCTGTTCTTGATGTTTCACCTACATCCACAGCCACATGCATGTTCTTCTGTGTTCATCATACCTTTGAAAAGAGGAAAACTGGATCAACAATTGAGCTCAAGTCAAATAACTAATATTAATTCATGTCTGCTCAAGTGCATGTGAAAGAATCACAAAATTATGTAATGACCTAAAATATGGAGGCATAACTCTAGTCACCAAAAAAAGGTTATACACCTACAAATCATGAGTCATTGAGTTGCTTCAACAAATCAATTGGGTGAAGCAACTGAATGTCAGTAGCAAGTCAATCATTCAGCATTACAAACTTTTATATCAGACATTCAACTTTATAGGCCAATTCTTTTCTCCCAGCACCGGTGATAGAACTAACAACCTCGGTGCTCAAGGGTCCACAACATGTATACATACTGATCACCGCACAACAAGATGAAGATGATATTTAATATAATTGATCTTCATAAACATTGGATCTCATGTATATCTTCAAGTGATAATAAAAGATTGAATATTTATCAACAAACTAAGAAAGATTTTTATAAAGGATGGGTGGAGAAGTGGTTATAAGTGCAGTTATATTGAACATAGGTGAAAGCAAAAGAATGGAAACAAAAGGCTATAAGCTAAAACATCATAATTTAACATGGTTTAGAAAAGATGGTTTAACTACACAATCTTTTATGTTTTTGCACTAAAACTTCATGAAGCTCATATACACCACGGCTATATTTTTAGACTTAAATTCTATAATTAAAGTGTACTATTAATCCCTTTAAAAATCAATCAAATTTCAGAAACTGTTTTATTTGCTATTTCGGCATTTTTTCCAATGACTTGTATAACTATACCCATTCTTCTATTTTTACCTGCTATGTAATTCTCTCAAACGAGTGCATGCTTGTCTTCATTGACTTCAACCGGATGGCAGGCACTGCATTTCCCAAATCTTATAATGGCATGGCAAAATGACTATTATTTCTAAGAGATGAAATGATACCCAACACTAAACTCTATCCTAGAAAGCCGAAAATCTTCATCAATCTTCGGTTTAGATACATGATAAAAAAAAATATGAGCACTTTTGCCAAGCGTCAAGTACAGAACACAGTGCCTGGGTAGTGATGAATGAACTCCATAGTTTGGGTGGCATGCTGTAGGGGGAGGGATGTTCGAATGAATCAAAGCTTGAGCATATGTGATGAAACGAAGGGATCAGAGCACATACATACATGCATATACATACATACATACATACATATATACGTATATGTATATTTATATAAATACATATATATATGTATGTATGTATGTATGTATGTATATAATATATATATAGCGCCATTGTGTGTGGGGACGTAGGAGCTGTCCTCTATGGCAGCTCCAAGTGTTCAACAAGACGTGGCTTACACGAGCGCCATGAGAATGAAGCTAGGAATGGGAGGAAGATTTAAGGCAAATGATTAATGACAAGCTTTTCGGAGGAGAGATTAAGTAATTTAGCTCATCTTTATCACGCCATTTTTATATACTGGTTTACCCTTTCCTTTATAGTGCAATCTCAAGCTAGATATAATCCAGCCAGCATATGTCTAAGCTTCTCTTTCACTTTTTCTCTTTACAACAATGGTGCTTATGCATGCATGCATTGGGCAAATTCGTGACAAAGGAAGATCACATGGGCTCACTTGGACGCCAAGAGCTCTCAAGGCCTGTTTTGCAAATTTCATTTAATCAGAAGAAGGATTTACCCATTATTTTTGTTCTATCCAGCTTTGCAGCCCCACCCATAGCTGCCCATGTATGTGTGTCGAAATAATTTAGCCTTGCGAGCTGAGAAGCTGTCGCTTTTGTCCACCAGCTTAGTTGGTGTTCCGGCTCGATGGATAGACAAGGCCAGTACAACATGTGAGGAGATGCTTAGATTCAGATCGCATACATATATATAAATTGCCGTTGCCTGCAGACCTTGAGATGCTGGGAGGCAAAGACAACGGTCTCCTTCCTCGATAAAGAAGAGAGGGCTAGTAGTGTGTCAAGCCATGCAAAGCCCCTCTTCTTTAGAAAATTATGTGCATGGGGAGCTGGTGTGGATCTTGATTCAAAGGCCGCCATTAAAACAAATGCTGGAGAAACAAAGGTGAAGGAAAAGGAAAAGGGGTGTAAAGACACTTGTGAGGGAGAGAGATGGACAGCTTGGAAGCTGCTAGATCTCCGTGACAGCGCGGGACGAGTCAAAATTCAGAGCATAAGGAGAACAACAGAGGATGAACGACAGGCGACAATAAGGATTACGATTCTTCTTTTCTTTTTCTTGGGTATTTGGTTGTTATGGCAGTGACAAATGGGACCATGATACCAGCCGAGGATCGATCCCGAGCCCAGCGAGAATGCTCGCGGAAAAAGGGGCGCGAAATAAGGCTCTCCAGGACTAAACAAATAGCTAACAGCCAAGCCCCACAGCCCCCAAAACCTCCACAGTGATGGCTAGCACATGAAGCAGGAGCAACTACTATATAACTGAAAGCCGCTCCGACGACAGCGGTGGGGGAAGGATCGAGTGTGTGTGTGTGTGTGTGTGTGGCCATAGCTAGTGAAATCGAAGCAAATATACAGCATAACAGCAAACAAATCATCACAGTGAAAAGAGTGGAGAAAAAGAAAGGGAAAAAGCCTACCTCGTTTGCCCCCGGAAGACATGTCCCTGATCCACGGCTTGTCCGAGGTGGTGGTGGAGCGGCTATGGCGGTGCCTGAGCATCATCGTCATCTTCGCGGCTGTCCTAGTATCGAGCCGATCGAAGGTTTCATCGGCCATGGCGGGTGGAGTCGTGAGGCCCTACAACAGCAGCAGCAGCAAAGTAGCCGATGGAGGAGATGGGCAGATGCTGTTCCTGGTGCCGACTCCAGCCCCAGCGCTGAGCTACCACGGTGGGGAGATCCTGAAGGGCGAGAGCGCGGAGGTGAATATCCTGTGGTACGGGGGCTTCTCGGAAGCCGAGAAGGGAGCCATATCCGACTTCATAGCCTCCTTCTCGGGCCCTGGCGATGATAATGATGATGATGCGGGGAGCTCGCCCACAGTCCATTCATGGTGGGCAAAAGGCATCGCAAGCAGCTACAAAGACGCGGGCGGAGCCGCGGCGGTTGCATCCTTCAAGCTGGGGACACAGGCTTCTGACCCATCTTGCTCCTTGATGGGCAAGAATCTGGCGGAGGCCGATCTCGCGGCGCTGGTGAGCAAGGCATTCTCGATCGGGGGCGATCTGCCACCGCCCAAGAGCAGCAGCAGCACCAATGCCATCTCCATCTATGCGGTGTTCACCGCCCAAGATGTGGTAGTGGAGGGCTTCTGCATGAGCTCTTGCGGCACGCACAGCTTCGCGGTGCGAGAAGCTTCTTCTTCTTCTTCTTCTTCTTCTTCTTCTTCTCCGCCGGCTATGGTGCCTTTCCTGTGGGTAGGGAACCCAGCAACGCAGTGCCCGGGGCTTTGCGCTTGGCCCTACGCTGTTCCCGAGTTCGGACCTCCTCGCCCTGCGCTTTCCCCGCCCAATGGCTTGCCCTCCACCGATGGCATCATCATCAACCTTGCCCTTCTCCTCGCAGGCACCGCAACCAATCCCTTCGGCAATGGCTTCTTCGAAGGCCCCTCCAGCAACCCCCTCGAGGCTGGCACCTCTTGCCAGGGCATCTATGGCCCCGGAAGCTTCTCCGGCTTCCCCGGTCATCTCCTCCAAGACAAGGATTCCGGCGCTAGCTTCAATGCCTTTGGCTCCGATGGCCGCCGCTTCCTCCTCCCCGCGCTCTGGAACCCTTCCACCCATACCTGCCAACCTCCCTTGTAATCTTCTCTTTGCTTTGCTTTGCATTGCTTTGCTTTGCTTTGATTTGCTCTGCTTTGCTTTGCTCTGCTTTGCTCTGCTTTGCTTTGCTTTGCTTTGCTTTGCTTTGAATTGCTTTGCTTTGCTTTGCTTTGCTTCCCCATCCTGTGTATGTGTATGTACAAACTGATTGTTGCTGGCAAGGAACAGAAAATGGAAGCCTGGACCCATGGAATCCAAAAGAAAACCTTACCTGTTTTTGTTGCAGCAGAGCTCACACCATCATCTCTGTTTTCTGGTGCCTTCCTTCCATTTCACGAGGGTCCATCTTCGGTCTGCTTCATGCATGCATGCGCCATGTCCACATCTCCCAAGCTTCACCCAAAAACCAAAACAAAACAAACAAAAACTGTCTCTGTCAAATTCCATTCCCTCGTGTTCTTCTTGAAGTTAGCCCTCCTTCCATTTCAGGGGGTGTACATCTTCTGTCTGCTTCGTGCATGCGCCATGTCCACATCTCCCAAGCTTCACCCAAAACCAAACCAACAAAAACTGTCTCTCCCAAATTTCCATTCCCTTGTGTTCTTCCGTCTCCCCTTTGAAGCTAGCCATCTCATTTATCTCCAAAGAGAGGAACTCTGTATGCTAAATAAAGTATGGAAACCTGTCCTGAAACCTGCTGCATCAGCTCATCATGTACTTTGTGTCAGGTGCCTCCTTTCAATTTCAGGAGTACATCTTCTGTCTGCTTCATGCGCCATGTCCAGATCTCGAAAGCTTCACCCAACGCAAAGAAACAAACAAACAAAAACTTGTCTGCCGAAATCCATTCCCTTCTGTGTTCTTTTTCTCCCCCTTGAAGTTAGCCATCTCATCTATCTCCAAAGAGTGGAACTCTGTAGGCTAAATAAGGTTTGAAAACCTGGTCGTTGGTGATGAAATTTGTTACTCTCAGAGGAAAACCACAGCTTCTTCTTCTCTTCCATGGGGGAAAATTCCTCATGCCGATGGCTCTCTCTGCCCCTGAATGAAATGCAATGCGCTTGTTTTCAGATTTACTGTCAGCGTCCATCTTCACTGCACGACCAGACCTGGCAATGCCAAATTTATTCACCATCACACTGCACATACAAGGCAAGATTCATATTTTCTACGCTTCAATCTAATCAGGGAACTATAAATAGGAAACTTATTCAGTACACATTCATGAATTTCACCAAGAATCTAATCGTGTTAAAAACACAAAATGATACTCACAAGTACTCAAGCAACTGCTACGTTCCTAGTGACAGTACCAGACCGCAGCAACATTTCCACACTGTTTCATTTGAACGGTGGGAAGCGTGCAAGATCAACAAGTGCAGTTGTGAGATTAGACAATATATTCACCTTAAACCCGTCCACGATACTCACAAACATATGCAAGCTGAAAATTTTATGATTCAATCTCAAATTCACAAGAAAAATACGGTAGACAATTGCATCTCATCAAGATACATGTTTTCTGAGGATCGAAAATTCTCTATCCTTTCATAGCAGAGACAATTCTGAATCAAGATAAGCTGAGCAGCACTGACTTCCTATCCAAATTCGCGTGCTTCATTTCATTTTTAAAGGAAGCCATGTACATAAACAAATATAGTTAAGGGGGAAGCAGTTACTGCTCAATTTATCAGGCCTACATGGTCACATACGGTGGGCACTTGATGAATTTTTCAAAAATAATCTAGTCCGCTCTAAAGGAGAGGAATAACGCAAACTGAGATCCAAAGCATCTTCGGGCAAAAACCCACGTTACTTCAAAATGAAGCTCTGGACGTTTTTAAGCCATCTTGAGTACTCCCGTTGCTCCTTGTGATACATGTAAGTTAAGATAAACGAGCCAAATTTGCCGTCGATCCCACGTGCCTTCAAGAACTTGTTAAACCCTTTCTGAACGTTACTATCCAGATCCCTAGAAACCAATACATTCAGTTAGTAAAAATCACAGGAAAAAAAAAACCAATAAAGATTATAAAATAAAAGAGACAACCGTGCTTTCTTTTGAATGCAACGAACCGGCAACAAAATAAGGCTATTTACGAAATTGGAACTTACTCAAACTGAGGTCCTTCATATGCAAGGTCTTTCACGCCTGTGGCCACTTCTTTGTACATAACATGGTCTATAACAGGTTCTTCTCCATAAGTAACACATCGTATCTCTAAATAGGGATCATCCCCTGCCTTCGAGATTTTTACTGTCATATCAACTAGCTGCGATGGAGCACCTTCCGACTCATCACCTTCTTCGGGAGGTTCAGGATAGGGTTGCACCTTGAACAAGCATGAGACCTTGATATGTTCATTGTTGTAGCTCCTGTGCAAAAACACCTCTTGAGCACCAACTTTGTCATCGATCGTAAATGGCTCAGGTGGAACCTTGGATTCCATCTGTGTTAGACAAAGATAATGAGCTATTATCAAGCTACCATGTTATTATCGGTTATGGAGATATCATGCTATCTTTGTATCTCACTGGAACAGAGTGCAACTTAAATTACGTGCAAACATTCGGTTGTATTTCCATTCAGAGACCCGGTGAACTACTAAAAAGACTATTTGACGCGATTAATAATTAGCAAAAGCTGAATTTGCATGTAATGTAGAGCCATATTTCACAGTTTACCAGCGAGACTGTATTCAGATGAACTACTTAGCACAAAGACTACTTCAAATACAGGAAACGTCTATAAATCTTTCTACTCTCTCCGCTCAGGCTTCTGATCAATGATTCAATGTTCAAAGAAATCCTGACATGATCTATATATATATATTGAAACCATGTGCAGCAGTATTCATCTCAGAGTTGGCGATACAAGACTCACGCTGTAACCTAACGCAGAGAAACATCTTGGTAATATGAAAGAGAGTGGTGCAACCGCACCTCGGAGGCTTTGTCTACTTTCTTCTCGTGCTCGATCTCTTCTTTGAGGATGCGAAGAAGCTCCAGGTCTCCACCAGAGGGAGACGCAAAGCCACGCTTTGGCAGCCGAAGCGGAAGAGGGGGAGAGCGTTGGCAGGTGGGGGGGGGAGGCTGGGAGAAGGCGAGCGCACGCCGAAGCCAGCGATGAGCAGAGGAAGAAGAACGACGTAACAGCATCGCCATGGATTTCCTCAGAGAACAGAAGAAAGAAGAAAGAAGAAGAAGAAGAAGAAGAAGAAGAAGAAGAAGAAGGGTTTTTGGGCACAAGTTTTCCCTAATTCCCAAATATGCCCCTACTGCCCTAAAACCCTGTTTTGTTTTGTTTTTCTTCTTCTTTTCTTTTTTCCTTCTTCCTGTTGATCTGCTGCTGCTGCTACTGGGAATGACATTCCAATGTTGTAAATGACATTTTTGCAACATGGAAATGAGCAATCACAACATTTTCCTCGGTTTAGGGTTTAGGGTTTAGGGCTTCGATCCCATCTGCTCTCCGTAACGAATTCGATCCATTGGAGAGGAGGAGCACGATGACGACGGCGAGGATCTTGCCCATTACCTGCTCCCGATCCGATCTGCGTGCAGAAAGAAGCCTCCACAGGCTGGAAACAGTGCATCTCCGACGATCCTTTTGTCCAGGAGCTGGTACCAGCCCACATGTCGAAAGGATGCATTTCGACGATTCTGCCGTGAAAGGATTTGTCGGTTGTAGCCGAAATTGTTCTGGCCTGTGGGCACCAAGTTCTTCGCGAGAGAATTGTCGAAATACAATTCATCAGAACGGCGTAGCTGTTTATTCCTATAAACATCCTTCTAGCTGGCTGTTATAAGGATTTCTGCAACTTTGCCGCAATGAAGCTCTTGATTATTTTTTTTATCGATGGTTCCTCTTGCAGGCACTTTCTCATCACTGAAAGATCAAAAGTTGTGGATGTGGGGAACCTCTCTCTGTTACAATTCATGAGCAAGATGACAAGATCAAGTCTTTAGAACGTGAAATCGCTGCAAGAGGATAAGATGAATTCAAAGACCATCTCCTAATGTATCTGCAATGATTTGGGGGTAGGATGTAGCAAGAACATCGAGCTAGATTCGTTTGTTTTGTTTTCATTTATACAGATAGTGATGATCTCTCTATGCTTTTGATCATCCTAAACTCGTTTAGCGAAAACATAGATACAAAACAATTTTATGACCTTTCTGCTCTTTGTAAATACTTCAATTCTAAACCGCAACAGACTCCAAGGCCGTTGATTAGCACTTGTTTAACTCTCCATGATATAATTTTCCAAGTTTTCTTCATGAAGAATTTTTTGAGCACTTACATCTTTTGCTGGATGCTGTACTTCCGTCTCGCTGCTGTTCTCTAGCAAATTGTCAAGAGCTTTCCTACAATGATGCCTTTATCCAATCTGCAGATTGTTCATAGTATTCTCAACATTGGGTTATAAAATAAATGACTGTTGCTCCGAGTACAAGAGTATCATCATCAGTCATAAGCAGGTTTAATACACCCATATGAGAGAAGATTTATGTTATAATAGGACTCCACACAAACAAGCCTTTACGAAACGATCAACTTCGCATGTTTCAAGAGTTGAGAAGAATGTCGTTACAACTATTAATAGCTGCACCGTGTTTTGTCGGGTGATTATAACCAAACAGGCTTCCAAGACCACAGTGACTAGATAAGCGTTTTCATGGTTTTAACAAACCCATAAAAGTCACCACACTTTCTGTGCATCTTTGTTTCCACAGAGTGAATTATGATTTTTGAAATGCAAAATGGAGAGCATCTCACAATCAGAATTTCAATGCAACCATCTACAAACAGCTGTATTTGGCACATCAATACCATACAAACTCTCACATAAACTTGATGCACAAAAGATGAAGTTCTGCCTCCATCATTGACCAGAGCTGGGCTTGATTTGTAGCATAAAAGACCATTCAACTACCTGCATGTATGATCGGATAACCTGTGCCCTCATGCCCATACAACAGTGCAAATACTCTAAACTTGTGAAAGTCATGTTAGTTAATGCATTTTGCTGACTTTTTTCCAACCTGAAAACAGAGTAATGTCATCCCGCATTCAAAAAAAGGAAAGCTCATTCATTAGGCAGTTCATCGCAGTTTTTTATTCCAATGGAAGAACAGAACTATTTCCCTTCAGCTACCGTACATCACAACAAAGGCAGTAGTGTTACCTGTGTTCAGCTGTCCTTATAAAATGATGGTTAGAATTCATTGCCTCCTCATTCTTCCTCATTCTGATTAAAATGATAAAAATTGATAGTGAGAAGCCCTATGATGACAACAGTATAGCAAGAGAATGCGACTCGGTACCAACCATATTAGCAGATGCTCCTTCCTGCTTCACCTTCTTCTTAGATGATTCTTGGTCTACTTCTTTAGCCACTGGGTTCACATGATGCCGTCTGTAACAGACACAAAATAAGTAAACAACGGTGAAGGCGACTATTGCCGTAAGTTGTATTAATTGATGGTCTTCACCATCATAACAATATAGCTACCGCTAAGTCTAGCCCCTCACTCAACATGAGAGTTTCTCTGACAACTTTTTCGTACTGCCAAGAGTTTTTACAAGCCACAAAAGTTTTTTTGACTTTTCTTACTTTAGACACAGGCCTATACCATGTATATCTACTTCCCTTTTCCCCCAATATAGTACTTCCATACAAACCAGTGGTTTAGATTTGCACACTGCTTAATTGAGAAGGCTGAATTACTTTGAAGGAAGCGTACTAATCTGCTCAGTCAAGTCAAAACCCCTGTTTCTATGCTCCTTCGCACCCATTTCAGCCTCGGTTTCTGAATCAGAATATTCCCCATCCCATAACCTGGCCTTCAGTCGTGACTCATACGTTTCTTCCACCTGTAGTTCACAAGAAAAAGTTTGAGTATAGTGAGAGATAACAATAGAGCTTCTGTCTATGTTCCAAAACACGACAGTTTGACAATTACCTACAGCCTACAGTAACGGTATTCATTCTTTCAATAAAAATAATATAATTTAAGGCATCTAGAAGACAGCTTTTTTGCTGCAGAACCCTAGGAACGAACGTTTCAAAAACCAAAAATGGGAATCACAAGTAACGTGGTCTACATGTGGCATGAAGAGGAGGAGATACATGTCCAAAAGAAGGATACCTCTTCAAGAAGTCCTATATCAGGTTGCATGAAGAAGAGGCCATAGATGTGCAAAAGAGGGATACCTCTTCAAGAAGCTCTATATCAGGAGGTCTTTCTTGGAACTGAACACTTGGAACATGCTGAAGTTTCGATAGATTTTCAAGCAGTCTTCCCCTGAATATTAAATAAAAAATGAGAAAGTATTACAAATCACAAACGGCAGACATGATATGTATAGGAAAACCTTAATGAGTCCAGGTAGCTCTTGTGATTTTGATTTTCCATGCTACTCGGTGTAATATGAAGGTTGTACTCAGGACCAAAGTACTCAAAATACTCATTGTACGGCATTTTGTCAGAAATGTCAACACCAACAGCAACCCCTGTCTACCATGAAAATTTGCATGAATAAGATGTTAATCACAAAGGAGTCAGAAAAATCAGCATCAGTTCATGTACAAAGTATGGGAAATGCATGAGAATACAAATATTCAGAACCAAATCATCAATTTTCCAGCAAGATAATGGGAGACATAGTGATATTGCATCAAAGCTCAATACTAAGCATTCTGGTATCGAGTAAAAAGATATCATCTTTGAAGCAGAACTAAGCTTCTGAACTCGACAGAATCAGGTTAATAAACAGACGTCACAATCAAGTCATGAAATTAAATGCTCTCTTTTGAGTAGAATGAACTATCAGCCAAACAAAATGATTTTGAACTAGAATTAACCTTGCAAACTGCCCAGAATTCGATGATTTATTAGGATATGCTACTCCAGATCAGCTCTATTCCATTGATTGGAACTATGGTTGATCAATAGGGATGACAAAGTGACTATGTCTATAGAATGTCATTGGCATGCATAAATTAATACAGCCGCAAATTACTGAAGACAAATTTCCTATAGTTGTGACAAACTGGTGCTAATGGACTTATATCAGCACTAGGCATGGTGCATGTCCATAACTATGGAACTCAAACATGCACAAATCTAAATCTACCCTTCAATATCTTCAGATGAGTATTAAAATTATATATAGTCTTGCTTTGATGAGATTCCAATAACAGAGAGACAATACCTCATAGCACCAACACCTTGCAACGTTCCTAATTGTATAGCCGCCACCTCCCAAAAGTAATAGGGGCACATTAAAAGAACGTAAAAATCTAACACATTCGGCATGCCCCTTGACAGTTAAGTTGAAGCATCCAAGTCTATCTCCTGAAAGAGAATCTGCTCCGCATTGCAAGACAACCGCTCCTGGTTGGTACACCTCCATCACTTTGGATATTATAGGCTTGAAGAGTGACTGGTAACTGTCATCATCTATGCCATCATTTAGAGGAACATTCACTGAGTAATATTTCCCTTTTCCATAGCCCAGATCTCGAAGATCGCCGGTTCCAGGGAAGTAATCACCAAACTTGTGGAAAGAAACTGTCATGACTCGATCAGTTGTGTAAAACGCTTCTTCCACCCCATCACCATGATGAATATCGATGTCAATGTAAAGAACCCTCTACAAGAGCCCACGTGAAAGTAAGAATGAAATGTGAAGCATTACTGTATAATTAAAATAGCACACGCATCTTTAACTCCTGCCCTCCCTCTGTACTTTGATGAAACCATTCGCAATCTAATGCAGAATTTCATTACTTTGCTTCTGAAGAAATAGAAAACTCAGCAGGAAATGAGGACATTATTTGCATGTCAGCATGATACACCCATTGCTGCTAGACATAATTATCTCTTAACTTATGTCACCATAAGTATCTTCGAAATGATTTTCCCATTCAATGTGAATGCTAAGAAGATATGTACATCAAGGAACCACAGTACAACTGATTCAACAACGATATTTCAATTATTTCATTTTATATCTAATCAGCATCTGGCTTTATCTATTTTCTCATCAATTCAATGAATGCTATTGACCTAAGCCCGCTGAAATGCACTAGATCAAATGCCAAAGGTGATTAACCATCCTACCTACACCAGGAGATGAAGAATTATGCTTTTCAAGTCCACGTACTCTTAACAAAAAATAAATGCAATTTTACGAGTTTTCCTGCCTTTTAGGAAATGAATAATGCGATAAAAATGAATGATTACTCTGTTAAACAAGATTGGTGTTCAAAATATCTTTTAATGACAAGTCTGAGGATTAGCACTGCTGAATATCCACTTCAAAGTTATGGTATTCACTACTGGTCCAGGATACATCTCAGCCTTCAGCTCTATAAAAAGTGCTGAACATATGTATGAATCTGGATGGAATTATTAACAAGCAGGTATGATACCAAAAAAAAGTATTATTTGTTATCAACGCTATTTGTGCAACTGGTGGAAACACCATGACCCAACCACAAACAGTTGATACAAAATGCCCTAAAGTGAATGCGAGGGTTTCAAACAGTCAATTCCAACATAGCAAATTCAGGTTCAGAAAACCTAAAATTATAAGGAAAAGAATGAAAAATCTATGTGGCTGAAGCAAAAAAATGCAGGAGAAAAACAGCAATCCCCATTTACTCGGTCCAGAATTGCAGGTCCTTTCCCCAGAAAAGCGATAGAAAATGTAATACATGCTTGTTTTTAACCTTTCAAAGGGAACAGAGCAAGCATCCAGCAGAGGATAAGTTTCTTATTAGTTTCTGTACCTCGTGATACTTGAGAAGTTCTAGGATCGCCAATACTATGTCATTGACATAGCAAAATCCTGAGGCCTCGCATTTTTTAGCGTGATGCAAACCACCAGCCCAGTTGATGGCAATGTCAGTATCCCCATGGTTGAGCTTAACTGCACTTCCTAAAGAACCCCCGGCATAACTTTGACAAAACGCATACAATCCATGGAAAACAGGGCAATCTTCACCCACATTGAACCTCTTCAGAACACGGAGTTGATCATGTTGAGTCTCTGGTGATACTGACCTGATCGATGACAAAAAAAAACTTGAAGATCATTTTATTAAGAGGAAATACAAAACAGGTGCAACTTGTTGCCAAACTATAACATTTCTAGTTTTAGGAGGACACATAAATATCCAGCATGAAGATAAGCTATAATTTGAGGAATTTCGAACAATAAGCCCATTTTCCTAAACCTTCCTGATGAGCAACAACATCCGCCAAAGCTCAGTTCAAATTAGGCATTTGTTTCGAGGAATGGCTACGCCATTTGGGCAATGAATTTCTCGCAGCAAACCATTGAGCCCTGGTGAGTTCATCAAGCTCTAGATTTTGGTCTACTGAGCTATTAAGTCCTGTTCTCTGGTACTCCACACACCGAGTAGACTACAGATCAAGTGGTAGAAAGGGCTATAAGTTTGATCTTTTCTGGTACATGTAACCGAGATTGCCCCGGACTCCTTTCACACACAAAGACATCGATCCCTGCTAAGTTCATTGAGACCCAAATCCCATATTTTGAGCTGGTTTGAGTCCCAGTTTCTGCCACTTCATGCCTACCAAGGTGGAAGTGGTAGAAGCAGCCGTAATCTTGATCTTTTCTAGTCCATGTAGCTGCGAGCTGGAGTCACCGACAGGAAAGCAATCTGTGAGGAGCTGCACCCACCTGAGGAAGGAGATGTAGTCGTCGTCGTGGAACCGGCAGAGGTCATCGTCGTGGGCGAGATATGGGCGGAACATCTCCATCTTGTGGTGGAGGCCGTAGTGGACGATGAGGGAGTGCGCCATTCTGATGCGGTGGGGCTTCATGGGGTGGCCCTGGCCGTAGTAGTAGTTGCCCACATCGGGGTCGTAGAAGTAGGAGACGACGCGCTTCGTTCCTTCGGCTCCGCCTCCGGTCAGCGAGTTCCCTCCTCCGCGCTCCATGCGCAGGGCAAACGGGAGAGACGACCGAGACGAGAGAGACACACAGAGGACACACAGACGGACTTCAGAAGCTCGCTCTCGCCATGGCTTCTCGAACCCCGGTTCCCGAACCTGTTTTCCCCGGTTCCCGAACCTGTTTTCCCGAGCCTCGAATCCAGGCCTGTTTCGACCGTGGTTTTCGCCGACCTGTTTCCCGGTCTATTTTCACCCGTGGTTTTCCCCGGAGCTGTTTTCCGGGCCCCCGAACCTAGCTTATTGACCGTGGTTTTTTCCCGAGCCTCTGACCCAGGCCTGTTTCCCGGCTTCCCGAACCTCGACCCAAGCTGTTTTCCAAACCTCTAATCCCGAACCTGTTTTTCTCGGCTGCAGACCTGAACCCAGATGAATGGACCATGGTCTTTTAGAGCCTTTCACTTCAACCGGAAACCGTCGGCCGTGGGTTTCCAAGCCTTCGCTTGAACTTGAAACTGTCGATCGCGGGTTTCCAAGCCTCGAATCCATCTCCGTTTCCTGGTTCTTGGACCTGAACGTCGATGACAGACTGCGGTTTCCCAAGCCTCGACCTGAACCCGAATCGTCGATCGTGGGTTTCCGAACCTCGAATCCGTATGTGTTTTATGCTCCCTGGACTCGAACCCTAAACCCGTTCTCGAATGGGGTCTCACAGATCTGTTCGCCTTCGACTAGATCCTGCCTGGCTTCAGATCCTCGATACGATCGTTTTCCTACTTCCAAACCCGACTCGTCGTCTTCTTCTTCTCGAATGTTTTCAAAGCTGGTAATATAGTCTTCCCTTCGGTTAACGCGCATGCCAGATTGTTTAGGCACACGGCATCGAACTATAATCATGTTCACATTGTTCGAATGACGTTGAGTGTCTTCGACGTCGAACCGCCTCGATTGGAGCCGATCGATGTCTTCTTCTTGTCCATATCAATCGACGTGTGCAAGCCCATCAGAGAATGAATCTCTCCGTGCAAGTTCTTCTGACTGCGATGATGATGGTGGTGGTGGTGGCGATGGCGATGGCGACGACGGTGATCATCACCGACCTCACAAGGATACCGTCGATTCACAGGTGGCATGGTGACTCGGCCTTCAATTGCTACCAACCTCACGGGGAGGATGTCATCGATTTGCAGGTGGCATGGTGATGGCGGTGATCACGACGCCGATGGTGATAATGCATGGCGATGATGATGACGGTGGTGGCGAGGATGGGGACGATGGTGGCAATGCCAGTGGTGATGATGATGACGGTGGTGATGGTG
>JBBBWG010030021.1:18511-49056 GCA_037176905.1 Azolla pinnata
GCAGGTGCTATATCAAAACAGAGCTTTCTACAAAACAGAGGAAACAAAAACTTCCTAGCCATATCTCAACAGTAGATAGATCATGTATACACCACTTGGTTGTGTGGTAGTGGCAGCAACAGTAGCGGTATTAGCAGTGATAGTGGTAGTAGTAGCATAGTAGTGATAGTGGTGGTAGTGGTGGTAAAAAATTCAATATACAAGTTGAAGGAGTTTATGGCATAGTTGACGTGCATGGCATTACCTCCGTTTTCACCTCCACGTTGATCACAATACGGGCAGGTAATGGAATACCTCGCAGAAACCTGCAAATCTTAATAAAAGCAAGTAAAAGTGAATTGATCTCCATGAGATCTTAACACTGCAAAGAAAAAAGAGGAAGGTTGTATGATTTCAACATACTGAATCCTGCAGCGAAAACCCCTGTGGCCCTGTGTACCATTTGGAAAATTCTTTTATGGGCGTAGTATCACAGATTTGCATATCAAACTACGCTATGCCTAATTTTTATAGCAAGGCATTAGATTTCTCTATATGCAACTATATTGGAATCAGATTCATAAGCTTAATAATCAAATGGAACTTGCAATTGCTTGCATAATACAAAACTAAACTAAAGAGTGAGCTTGGAGAAGTAAGTTCAATCTATTCATAGCTACAATGGAATCAGTCTAATGTCTCTATCAACAAAACAAAGTACAGATTCCACTACGAAAAACACATAGGGAAATCCTACAACAGGAAGGCATTTTCCTAGAGAATTGGCCTAGCCCTTGAAGCATCTTGGCTTTGACTACATTCAAATCTTGCAAGAAGAAAACTTGCATTCGGCATATCTAGCACTTTTCTAGAACAGCCATGCCAGTAAATAATATCTGTCCAAATGCGATCACTCTGACATGATCTAAGTAAACTTGCCGATGAGAGCTACATCCATATTAAGCCAAGTCTGCCAATTCTCTCTACCTCTCCTTTCTCTCTAAGAGATCACCTGCCATAAGGATGGTATCGACCACTACTATATCCACGGCCACTACCACCATAACCACCACCACTACCTCCACCACCATAAACATTACCATAACCAGATCCTGAAGCACCATAGCCTGCATAATTGTAGCCCATCCCACCGTAACCATCATCCACATCACCACCAAATCCATAGAAACCTCCATAACCACTATTACCATAACCATATGCTGCCCCATATGCGTATCCCCCTCCAGGTCTTCCATCGCCCCTATAAGGTCCGCCTCCTCCTCCATAATAAGGCGCAGGCACGGGACCGCCACCATAACCTCCATAATACCCAGAATTTCCATCATAACCAGAACCTCCCCTTCCTCTTCGAGGCCCACCCCTGTCATAACTAGCTGGAGCATCATCTCCTCTCTTTGGTTCTGCCTTTTTTATTTCAACCTGTACAAATTCAATAGAAACCACTTCTATTACCTACTACAAGAAAGAAAAGCATGAATTGATATTATGAATATCACTCGCATGACAACGTTTGCTTACCTGCTTACCATCAATATCATGCATGTTTCCATGACTCAATAGATCCTCCACTGACTGTTCGCTTTCAAAGGTTACAAAACCAAAACCACGAGATCTTCCAGTGCTATGATCTTGCATTATTTGACATTCAGCCACCTTTCCAAATTTCTCGAAAAAACTTTTGAATTCATCTGCATGGTAAGATCTAATACACGTTTAACAAGGTAATGTTGAATTCTTTATAGCTACATTTTTCCCTTTAGATGAATGATGTTACGTGACTAGAAAATAACATGAAGGAATTGATGCATCTTGCCTTCTGTCATTGAGGTCTTCAATCCACCAACAAAGACCTTCTTTGTCTTTGGTCCTTTTGTCAATGTAGGGGTCACTTCACGTGGCACTGTTGGTTTCGCTTCAACCTACCATGAGAATAATGTTTAGAATCAGAATTGATGGGGAGCAATCTTAATACTCAAAAGCTCTTGCATACCATTTTGCCATCCAGGATGTGAGTGTCTTTCAAAGCAACATCAACAACTGAAGGATCAGCAAATGTGACAAAACCAAACCCTCGAGGATGACCAGTGCTTCGATTTTTCATTATAACAGAATCTATGATCTCCCCATACTTCTTGAAATGGCGTGTGAGCATCTCTGGAAGGGTGATATGACAATATAAGGATCAAACTCAAAGAGATACATAAGAGAAATTAAACCAAGTTCTTACCTGTAGTTGTGCCCCTCGTCAAACCACCAATAAAGATCTTACCCCTGAAAACAACAGGAGAAAAACCTCATGACACGAATACTAAACAATTAAAATTGACATCATAAGAGTCTGATACACTGATTCCAAACATCACAGCTACAATAAATTTGATGCAAAAAAGCATTTCAGTCTTTTGTATAACCAGAGAAGGCTAATGCAGAGAAAGCGCTGCATGGCCATAATGATTAGGCCAGTCTCTATATAAATATATGACAAAAGAACTGATGTCCATATTATCGTGAACATGGAGTGTGATTAAGCCATCTTCTGGAGGACGTGATACAATGTCCTTCAAAGCCTCGCATGGTTCAAATAGATATTAACATGAATAAAAACAGATCATTCTTGAACACAACGTGTTTAAGGCTCTTTTTAACACAAAAAGAAACAGAACAAAGGCAGGGTTTCAAGGGGAGCGAAGATGCAAAGTCAAAATTGTTTCAAAGTAAAAGAAGTGCCAGTTTGAGCGTGCATTTCTTCAGATAAGATTTCAAATTTAAAGAGGATTGACTGCAACGACAAATAACCAGGTTAGATTTCCACACGAAGAATCAGAAATATTTAAGTTTCCCAGCCACAATACGACGAATAAAGAATGAGAACGCTTACCCAGAACTGCTGCTCCCCTCTCTGGTAGAATCCTTGCGAGCAGAAGATGTCTGAGCCTCGTTAATGTCTCCGTTTGGCATTTCTCCATCATTCTGCATGGCATTCTCTTGATCTCCTTCTGGTTTTTCCGCATTTTCCTTCTCTGCGTTCTCTTCGTCTGCATCCTTTCCCGTTTCCTTTTCTTTGCTAGCTAATACATCTTCTTGCCCTTCATCTGCTCCTACTTCATGCCCTGCAAGATCCTCCTCGCCGTCAAAATGTAGATCATCTCCTTCCGCAAGACCTAGACCTTCATCGTCTTCCTCGAGTCCTAGACCTTCTCTGTCGAGCCCTAGATCGTCTGTTTCGAGACCTAAATCGTCTCTCCCAGCCTCCAAATCCTCTCTTTGGAATCCTAAATCGTCTTCCACGGACTCCAGATCTTCTTCTTCGATGCCTAAATGGTCTTCTCTGATGCTCGCGCCTTCCTCGTTACCAACTTCAGAAGCAACGGTGCGTTCCGCATCTTCTTGTGCAAGTATCGAGTCCGCTGAACGGTTTGCAATCTCGGAAGCAAGGGAAGGATGGGGAGAATATGAAGAATTTTCTCTTACCTCCGTTTCACGACTGATTCCAGCTTCCCCTGCCTCGTCTTCGGTGTCTTTCAAGAGCTTGTCTTCATCTTCTTCGGGAAGCGATCGAGGGATGAGATCTTGACCCGGAAGAGGAGACGCTTCGTGCACTTTCTTGGCTTTCTTGGCTGCAGGCGAAGAAGAAGCTTTCTTTCCCTTACGAGCGGGTGCCATGGAAGCTCGAGAGTTCTCTCGCTCCTGCGCTGGGCCTGCCTGGTCTGCGGCAAAAGATGCAGGCGGAGGAAGACGGGGCAAGAAACCCTAGAATACGTTTTCTTCTGTTCGCATCTTCCTCCGGAGATCTGTTTCTGTGTTGTTTCTTTTTCTACGCAGTTTCTATAGCAGAATAGTTAGTACCTTTGCTTATTTATAGACTGCCCCTGCGAAGACCACTTTTGTCATCAGCTGAAATTACATAAAACTACCATTCCGGTTCAACACCAGTCTTTTACCGTGATTACTGTTGTCCGCTACTATATTTCGCGGGGATGACGATCGTATCCGTTTCATTTGTGTTTGTATATATATATATACAATACAACGGTTGAATGATCTCGCGTGAGATCTATAGGTATGCCTCGAATAGATTCTAGGATTTTCGATTGTGAGTTGATGACCATCAGAGATTCTTTTGTGTATTGTTTGCGCCGCTTATGGGTCCAGAACATCGTATCCTTGTCTACAAATTGCGATCACGACTAGAATAAGCGGATGTGTTTTCAAGATGTTCGAGTTTTGAAACTTTTAACAAAAGCTTAATTCCTTATTTCTACGTTTGTTTGATAGGATGCATTTAGATGTTTGTGCTCTTATGTGCACATCGTTCAAGTGGCATGCCATTGATCATCTTAAACCGGCCGGCTTTCAAACTACCCACTATTATATCGATACAAAGATATCCACTCAGTATTTATTTGACCTTGTAATGGGCATATACAAAAGGTCGTTGTCCTTATAAAGATTTGATAATGAGCATGCATGAGACTATTACCATTATACATAGACAATAGATTGTCTTGTTGAAACAATTCATAATACAGGGTCTGTTCCTTATGTAACGATGGTTGTTCATCATATAGGTATAGTCTACATTCAGATTGGTAGAAACCGTGATTTAAGTGTGCGTGTCGCGGGGAAGTCATTGAAATCCTTTTAATGTAATCCCAACAACATAACATTTTCCTTGATTGGTCCCTATCCATTCATAGGGGAGTACATATACAATAGGAACCATGATTGGATATATGTCATGGCTTAAAAATAATAAGTACATGCAAAGTACATTCATTGACTATCTTAATAAAAAATGTAGATAGAAAGATTGACAAAAACGAATCATATGGATTCGGTGGAATGAAAACGCGGGCCTTAACCAAAATTCAAAGAGAAGTGCAGTTTACAAAAAAGACCGAGAGAGGGGAAATAGAATCAAGCCTTAATATTGTTCTAATGTTTGAGAAGACGAGAGCAAGCCCTAAAACATCATCCTATACGTTCAGTTATCGTTAGAAGCAGTGGTTCGGTTCGAAGAATCATTGCAATGCTTTCGTTAAGGTCCGATTTTCGTTTCGCAAAGCTCCAATTCCTATTCAAGTCTCCCGACTACTTCCCATGCTCCCTATTCTCTCATACGTTCGGCAATCATCCGAGATTTTTCACCGACAACTTCTTCAATGTCCCTAGATCTTTGATTCTCTCCCAGAACAAGATCTCTGATTCAGGGTAAAAAATGCCCTTAGGGTGTTCCATTATTTTAGCCATGGTTAAAAATTTACTTAACCATGGTTAAGTTAAAAGACCAAAGTTTTCATGCCGAAGACGATGACGAAGACGAAGACGAAGACGCGTAGCCATAGCCATAGCCATAGCCATAGCCAGAGCAGCCAGAGCCAAGCCGACGAGGAGCGGACAAAGCTTCCTAAACCATGTTCAAAAAGCCGAGCGAAGTTCGAGCTCATCAGAGGATCTCAGGAGCTGATCGGAAGAAGCTTCGTCGCTCCCTCAGAGATCGATTCGTTCACGCTTCCGATGCAGATTTGGACCTCGTCTTTCCTCCCAAGGTAATCGGACGCCGGTAAATATGGAGAAAAACGAGGAGGGGTGCATTGTCGCATTTGCATTTTCTGAAGCTTTCTTTCTTTGGCATAGCAAATATCGTGTAACAAAAATTCGTTTCCTCGCTCTTGCTTCGAATTCCTGTTAGTTGTTTGGTGATGATCTCTCACGCAACTGCATAATCATCTGGGAAATAAAATCTCATATCCTGATTGCAATCTCATGTGGCGCCGATTCTCCACATCCCGCGTTAACTAAAATGTGTTGCATCCTTCTGAAACATCAATGTTTTCCTCCTTTTGTTTTCTTGATATGCTCTCATATGGGAGGGAACTTCAACAAATTAGATTTTTTACTTTATCTGGTTCCAAAATTTAAACTTTATTCTACCTCTCCATGTAACCTCAACGTAAGCGTTTCTTTTCCTGCATCCCGAATCAGCAACCTTGTAATATTCCTGTTTTATGTCTGATGCTCAAGAAATCCTTAATATAGCTTATCTTATCCAACAAAATTAATTGTTATTGCTTGCATTTATATATGAAGGAAATTATTTCCTCGCATTTGACCTCGCATTCTTTTCTTATTTTCAATGGAGTACGTCCCTTATCATTTGGTTTAGTGCACAACTCAAGGGCCGGCCTCCTCATGAAAGATAGAAAATCTAGTCTATTCTATAGTGATGATTGGAACTTTTCAGTAGCTACACGTGTTACATAGGTATCACTGTATTTTTTTTTCCTGAATTTTTTTCATATAGCCTTTATTCAGGCCCTTAACATTCATGTTTCTGTGTCTTGTTCAGCTCATATTTTCTCCTAATTTTCTTCATGGTGTTTTGAAACATAGGCAGATGTTGCTGTGGTGAAATTAGCGAATCGAGTTTGTGTCTATGGTGTGGAAGGAGAGCCTCCTCTTCTCTTTGATCTTGATGGAAGAGGCAATGATATTTTTCCAACAGGTGAATTTCCAAAGGAGGAAACTAAGTTTGATTCTCTTTTCACTGTGCACCTAGTTAGATCAAGCATTTAGGAATAGGTATCTATGTTTCTTCTATTCCAAAATTCGGGTCATGTTGTTTAGCTACATTGTTCTTTACATCAGCATGCAACAACTATACAATCTCTCTTTCAAAATCTAGCTCGTACTAGTGTTTGATTTGTTTTAAGTGTGATATACTTGTGTCCATACCACTAATGGAACACATCTATACCTATATCCATATATCTATTTCTGTCTATCAAATTTTATATATACATAAATACATATGTATGCATTCTTATTGTATATCTGTCAATGGCTGATGCCATTATTATGAATGTGTTTGCTTTGGATAAAACAGTATATGCACTCTGGAAGGCTCCATCCCTTTTACCCTCATTTGTGCTCAAAGGAGGCGAGGTGTCCAGATATGTACTTGGTGGTGCAGATTTGATGTTTCCTGGTATTCATATTCCTCCCGAAGGCCTTCCATCGTTTGCAGCTGGAGAGGCATGGGCTGTGAAGGTTCCTGGGAATGCATCTCCTATTGCTGTAAGTATCTATCTCATTAATTGAGTAAAATTCTAAATGGTTAAATTCACCCTGATTTGGAGTCATGATTCAGGTGGGCATAACAACTATGAGCAGTTCTGAAGCAGTGAAAGCAGGACTTCGTGGGAAAGCATTGCGCATAACTCATTATTACAGGGATTCACTATGGTAAGGATATGTGTTTAGAGAGAGGAAGGGGGGAATGGTCTATATCGAATCATCCATAATAAAAAGAAATGGAGGTTAAAGACGCAAAGTAAAAAAATAAAGGAGTGATATATGAGAAGATATATTGTGTGACAAACTTTAAAAAATAATCATGATATGGAAACTTTCATCTCCATCGATGCACAAGATCAAATGGGGTTGAAGTCAATGTCAGGGCAGGTGTTGCTCTTGACCTCGCTATAAGTGTTAACCCAACCTTGAGGTGAATTTAAACCCAGAGACTTAAGGATGTCTTGTTTTTTTTTGATTCTATGCTTTCGTGAGTAAGAGGCTTTGTGTTACAGGTGTCTCCATGATCTTGCTGCATCCCACCTTGTAAAAAGCTGTGTAGTTGGGCATTGTTTAAGAATAGAGCGATTAACATGAAGATTTTGTAGTTTACCCTCTCTATATTTTTTTAGCTCAAGGATATATTTGAGGTGAGCATGGATTGTGATAGGGTGGGTGAGGGTCCAAGAATGTGTGTGTTTTTGCTCTATTCTCTTTGTAAGATGGGCATCTACACGTAAAGTGCTCCTCACTCCTTTCTTGGCCACTTGAAGCTCAAAAGTTTTTCACTCATAAAGGGATTATACCAAGAGGTTCTATTAATCTACTCATGAAGGGATTTTACCAAGGGTTATTATTGCTTCACTCATAACGGGATTTTAAAATGCTTCCAAATCTCCTTGAATAATCTATCTTGTGATTGTTTAGGCGTCATATGAATAAATGTAATGGTTCAGAAAATTGCTTTTACCACTAACACAGGGGGTTAAGAAAATTTTTGCTCAGATGGGTCACCATCAATAATATCATGACTAATGGTCACTCTCACTGCATATATGATAAAACTCTTGGTGTCCATTGCATATATAAGTGAACCGGTAACTAACGTGCCAATTAGTTATTGCTTTGTTTGTGGCTCTCAAAAGTTTTTGTGGTGATACTGCCTCGAATAAAGAGGAGATGCATATTTTTTTTGTTAGTCAACCTCTTGTTAATTGTGTCATATAGAATTGACTTATTTGTGTTGTAGATAAGACTCCTATATATAATCCAATCACTTCAACATTTCTACTAAAGAATATAAGAGTAGGAGTCGTCATCCACTATAGAACAATATAATCTATGTTCAAAGTTTTTGCTTGATCAATTAAACACCTAAGTGTACAATATGATTGTTAATCGAGAATAATAGTCTGAAAAAGTAACTTATTTAGATTTTTGTAGACCAATTACATTCAAGTAACAACAAAGCTTTACATTGGTCACCACTTGGTATTATTTGACTAGTATGTAGCCAACCATAATAATCTTTTAAGTATTGGGGTAAATGGAGTCCCCTCCGCTCTATCCTTTGTGCTCTGTCCTTTGGGAGCTAGAAATATGTGAGGCGATCTATATATACACTATCCATTAGCCAACCATAATGGTCCTGTATGGATTCAGGGCCATAAACTTCCTTCATTTATGAATAGAGGCCACAATATTCACCATCCACTATGATGTACCCCCTATACTTGTAGTGAAGAGTGAGAATTGTAGATGGTTTCTCTTGTTAGATGTAACCTTATGTCATCACGACCTGTCTGTCATGCTGAAGCAGCAATGTGCTCTATCCTTTGTGCAGGGAATCAGCTGAAGGGCGCTATGTTCCGAATGCTGGATTCCTTGAAGATATGGTAACCAGAGATCCTGAGTTTGTGAAGGGAGATTCAGTTGAAGAACTATCTGATGAGGACAATACAGATTCACATGATGACGACAATGGTGCTATTATTGAGCAAGAGGAAGAAAATTCTAGAGTAAATGAAGTCATAGGTTTAACCCATCAGGAAGCCTCCGATGAAGGTCCAAGCAAAGCTAATGTGGAGAGCTTAATTACTGGAATTGACACTGTTAAAATTGATGATAATCCTACAGATGAGGATTCAGCAACAGAAACACCAATGACTATGGAAGAGGTAGATGCTCTTTTGGATGCCTGTATGTTACAGGCTCTTCATACGACTGTCAAAGAAAAAGATCTACCCATCCCAGGCAGCACTTTTTGGTAAGTCCTTCTGTACAATATTCATGTATAGTAAATGTGGTCATGTTAGCACAATGTATTTTAGAATGGACGCTTTGTTGCTTGAACAAGATTTTTTCAAATATTTGCTTTGATTAGCTTCTCTGTATCATATCCATGCGCAATATGTGCACGCTCGTTATGTTTTTTTTTATTGGTCAGAGTTATCATTATATTAAGGGGAGTTCAATGCATATCATTACGCATTTCTTTGTTTCCACAGATGTGTCAAGTTTTTTTTGTTTCCCTGGCATCCATAGTCAACCACTTCAAGTGAGAAGTCAATGACGTTATAATGTAATTCCTGAGGTAATACATAGGAAAAAGGGGATGAATCCACCATCCTATTGCTCAGAAACAAAGGACACACAGGGAAGCTTAGGGATAATTTTGAAAATAAAGGAAAAACTGGTGCATTTTTTCAGATTTCCTCTTTTTGAGTGGGAATCAAAGAATTTTGTTAGAGGTTGTCTTTTACTTATTTTGTTCCGTCTTGAAACAGGTCTGGCCATATATTACCTTGTAGGCCTACTGGAGTAACCTTGGATTTAAAAAAATCATCTCACAAGAAACTTTCAAAGTGGCTCCAATCCAAGTCGTCAATTGGTCTGGTATGACATTGGCTGACTGTTACTCTACTATGGCTTAAGAATATGTAGAATGGTTATTGGGAGACCTTAATTGCTCAATCTGCTTTCTGTTGTATAAATGTCTAGAATATTGATTTATCAGTCTAGTTTGGAAACACTTGAAAGACAATACTTCGAGTCATATTGTACTTAAAATTTCACACCCACTACTTCAATCAGTTATATCAAAGCTTATTTCAAAGTTCACTTCTCTTCTACTTCGTATCATGTCTGTGTAGCTTCAACTGATGAATTCATTACTATTTTGACAAGTAAGGGGTATGCATGGTCACATGGAATGTCTTGTTTTTTGAAATGCAGATTTCAACAAAAGAAGACAAACATCGGAAAGAGGTTATGTTACTTGGATTCAATCGCGGGCATCCTGATTTTCTATCATTCAAGCCAGCAAAGAAGGTTCAGGTTCAAGAAGCAAATCCACCGCCTGTAGTGAAGGATGGACAAACATCAAGTGGGCAAGTAGAAATCATGGAAATCTGGAAATGTAGTTCCCATGTTATTCCAATATTTGAGGCAGTTGGTGCTGACACAAACAGATTATACACAGCATCAGAGGCAAAAGATATTGCATTTTCTTATGTAGAAAAAGGAAACCTTGTATCACCAAATGATAATTCTGTAGTTGTGCTTGATGCATCATTATGTGATGCATTATATAAAGGCATAATCAAGAAGGGGAATAGCTATCCAACACATATACATAAAAAAGATCTAGGTAGTTCATTTCTGAATCGGATGCAAGCCCATTTTAAGGTTGTAAGGGGCTCCGAATCAGCACTTCGGAAAGGATCAATTAAGAGTGTGCAGATAATGACCGAGAGACGACAAGGAAGTAAAAAAGTTACAAGAGTGTCAGGAATGGAAGCTTTCCTTGTCGATGCAGATGCACTAGCAAATGAACTGCAAAAGAAGTTTGCTTGTAGCACTTCAGTTGCTGAGTTACCTGGTAAATTCTCTTTTCTTTCTTTCTTCTCCTTGATGGCCTACTTTTGTTGTGTGTCATCTAACATATTTGAGAACATAACAGGGAAAAAAGGCCAGTATGAGGTCTTCGTACAAGGTGGTGTCATCGAGGATCTTGGGAAACACCTTGTTCAACAATATGGCATACCTAAGAAGTACATAGAAATCCTGGATAAAACAAAGTGATAAAGATATAGGTCTTTGTTCTTTGTCGGATTGTTTAGCAACAGAACGATGCTTTTTTGAGTTAAATAGGTTGTCGGGTACAATGGGGCTTGTACCTTTATATGGTCAGAAGGCTTCATCATTTGAAATATATTGATATTGGGACGGACGCCACATGTCTTAAAAGTCTATCCATGCATGTATTTCAATTTATGGTGAATGAACAGTTTGGGAGGAGTTCTTGACTTGGATTTCAATTATTTTTGTTACTATTCCACTTTCCATGTAGTTTCATGCTTTGTTTAGCATCTTATGGAAAAACCAGGTCATTGTTTGTGAGATCTCATTTTGGATGGTTGATTAGTGTCAATAAATGTGCATCAAAGTCGTGGAAAATCATATGAATGTAGAAAGTTCATGTGTTTTGGTTGTTAAAACGGTAATTGTCTGAATTTCACTTATCAAATTGAAGAGTCAGAGATAACAAGAGGGTAACCAATCAATCATTAGCACAGTGTGACTAAACCACCACCAACTTTTATGCTCTGTTGGATTTTGGGTGCCAAAGTATAAGTATTATAACGAAGCTACTAACATGAACAGTGATAGATTCCACTTTACCATCGATAAGATAGTGGGGGATTTGATGCATCTTCAAACACATTTGGTGATTATGGTCTTTTGTCCAAGGCATGGCTCTAAAGGGCCTCTTACGATCAATACACCTAATGCCATGTTTCATCTTAAGCCTCTCAAAGGCATCTTACCAGCTCACATGATAATTATCTCGACAAAAAATTTTCGAGCAGAAAGAGACAAAAGCTCGTTGTGTTGTCTAGCCAGCTATATTTGCTAACACGCACACTTTCAGGCTAGCAGAATCTGTTGATGAGAATTCAAGCATTAACATGGATTCAAAGGACATGCATCAGACCGAGGGCAAACACTTGCTCGTTAGGAAGCCGAGCAGATCTACCTCGCCAAACACAAACAGTACTGGGCACTCGACAGATCTGCATTCAGATTCGCAACGCTCCATGGATCGAGAAGAGAACGGCGTGCTGTTCTCCTCCGTAACAGTCGCGTTCTCTGCAAATCCTTGTTGTGTATTCAGCAGATGAACATGATATGTATTTGATTAAACAACAACATCGAGGTACAGTACGTTTCATACAGCCGATGACGTATTTATACGCATTTAAACGTTAAATACGCGTACGTAAAACAACCTTGATCCTTAGCAAGTGAAAAAAAAAAGTCTACAAATCATATAACTTGTATGCAATTCAATCAGGGTTCACAAAATTTAGGTTCCGATCATGAAGAAGAAGAAGAAGAAGAAGAAGAAGAAGAAAGAAGACGAAGAAGAAGAAGAAGAAGACGAAGACGAAGAAGAAGAAGACGAAGACGAAGACGAAGAAGAAGAAGAAGAAGAAGAAGAAGAAGAAGAAGAAAGAAGACGAAGAAGAAGAAGAAGAAGAGAGACTTGGAAGAAGAGAGAGGGAGAGAATTACGACTTTGACAGAGTTCCTCGGCTCTTTGTTCTCCTTCTTCGACGACGAAACAGCAGCAGACGACAGCGGCGGCGGCAGCAGCATCAGCATCAGCATCAGCATCAGCATCAGCATCAGCAGCAGCAGCAGCAGCAGCAGAAGCAGCGGTTCGAAGAAGAAGACAGTAGCAGCAGCAGCGGTCGAAGAAGAGCGGAAATTGTAGAAGAAGAAGGAAGAAGAAGAAGGAAGAAGAAGAAGGAAGAAGGAAGAAGAAGAAGAGGGAAGAAGGAAGAAGGAAGAAGGAAGAAGAAGAAGGACCTATGATGCCTTGGAACCTTCCCCGCCTTCTCTTCTTCTACAGACCTCTCGCATCTCCTTCTCCTTCTCCTTCTTACTCCTCCTCCTCCTCCTCTTCTTCTTTCCTTGCGCTTCTCTTCTCCGCAAAATCTGCCAGACGAAGTTCCGCAGGCCTAACCTCGATGTATAACCCCCATCGCCACCACCACTGTCATCAACTCCGTCCGCTGCCGTTGGATGAAAGTATTGCTCCCTGCGTGTTTCCTTCAATCCGGACAAGATCTTCCTGCCGTCCCTTCTGGAGTGAAGGAGAAACTATAGGACGCCCGCCCTCATTGAGAGCTACCGTGCCAAGAATGACTTGCCGCTCCGCACAGGAGGAAATCTGCGTGCGATCTGCTGCCCTTAACCATGCTAAGCTTAAAATGCAGAGCCTCTCTTTATCTTCCTCCTCGTTTTCGCTGTCGTCTTCATCTTTGCCACCACCTTCATCATCGTCGTCGTCATCATCTTGTGCGCCTTCTTCTGCGTCTTCAACAAATGCAGGTTAGCTATTGGTCAGCCCATTACACGCACGTAGAACGCTCCATTTCTCTTTGGATGAGATGTAAGACATAGAGTCCCTTCTCGCTAGCCTCTTCTCTCTGTCTCCATGCTCAGGATACAACAAGTTACAGATATTTGGTCAGCATCATTTAGATGTCTTTAAAATCTCGATCTTTCCTATTCCTGAATGCTTCAAACCCTTCAAATATTTATATTTGTTTCCTAAACTTTTGTTGGATACGATACCACGCTGACAGTGATCATAATATCAAATTCAACAATAAAATACCCTCGTTTTTCTATGACCTTTGGTGTGCTCACGAGCTTCCTTGACCTTGAAGGCCGTGAAGTTTTGAGTCTTGATGTGCTCGAATTGACTTGATATCAGGATGCTAACACCAAACTGTCAGCAAGAACATGATATGTAACTGAGTCAGTTCGATGCATACAGATGTAGGTACATAGTGTAGGTACAGATTACAATTTTAAGCTAAGTTTTTATGCCTCATTCCATTTTTTGCTCTGAGGTAATTATCAAACTTTAGTACTGGTGCAGATAATATGGTTTATCATGGCAGAGAATGGAGAAGCGTAGCATAATCTGTTGATATTAAGATCAGTCTCTCTCTCTCTCGCTCTATTTCACACTCCTGGCTTGTTACTTCCCTACATTCTCCAACCATTCATCAAAGAAACTTGATTAAGGTATTAATTGTCCTATTTCTACATGTTTGCTAATGAAATAATCTGTTAATATTTTTGTTTTAGGAAAAGAAGATACCGGTTTTCCAATGATGCATCATTCGTCAAGTTTTCTTCAGATTTCCTTATCTGAAGAAGGAGAAGAAGAAGAAAAGGATGTTGTCAATGACTCATTTGCACTTGTGGTGTTGAACCATGATCTACCATTATTGACCCCATTTCTATGGGATAAAGGTTTGTTATACGTCTTATTGATCATATAATATATTTCTTTCTCAATATGTGAAGGTCACTAGGAAGGGCTGTTCGTTGCAGCTCGTTGCCGAATATGTGCAGATGGTGGAGCCAATCAGATTTATGATTACATCCCGCATTTGGTACCATCTGAGGATCCGTTTATAGTTAGGCAAAGGTATGAAAGAATCAATTCTTCTTTCACCTGTTGTACTACTGAATTATGTGAAATTGTTCTATCTTTTTAAATGGGAATTTGCTACCAAGTTCATCTTTACCCTCTTGATTGCACTACACTTGTGGTAACAAGTTTTTAGAACATAGTGGCCTTGCAAGCATGTACATATCAGTCTGGATAATATTATTTCTAAACCACGAATGAAAATTCCTTTCGTTACTGTAGTAGGATATTATTATTATTTGTCTTATTGTATGCTGAGGTTGTGTGTTGGCTTGTGACAAGTTACTTCTTCATGGCCCTGTGAAAATGTCTAGAAAAAGCTACGTATCTTGTTATTCGTCTGAGAGTCAAGCATAACTTTTTTATAATTATTCATGTGTGACCTTGTAAAAATGTCTAGATACAAGCCAGATGTCATCAAAGGGGATTTGGATTCCATTCGCTCTGAAGTAAAAGATTTCTATGCCATGCTAGTAAGTAATAAGGATTCTATTCATAAATACAAAAAGCTGTAATGTTTCTCCTTTTCAGGTTAGAACTGTTGGGATCTTCTTTTCTTGGTTTAGGCATGTCTATTGCCTTCAAAGTATATATAATATATGCTGGTCTTACGGGTGGATAGATATCATGGCTAGGTGTAATTGCAACTTGCTAGGTGAAATCCTTAGCATGAGGGACTTATGTACAGAAGCTCGCCAGTCCATGAAAACTTCACATTTTTGCTAGTCTTTGGTAATTTCAACCATCAATAATCGTTTTTCTTCTAAAATCATACAAAATCTCTATGCAGGGTACAGAAATCATTGACAATTCAGATGATCAAAACACGACAGACCTTTCAAAATGTCTTTCTTATGCCAAAGATAGCATGGTGGATATAGATGAAGGAAAAGTAAGCATTGCTACTTTTCTCAAGTGCAAATTAAGCTGTTATAAATTCCTTCTGATTTTGAAATCAATTAAACATTCATAGCAAACATATATTGCTTCATTCAAAAAAGTCTCTTAGGTAAGCTCTCACGATTTTTGTAATCTAACATAATTTCAATGACGGACACAAGCTAGATCTCATTCAAATCATTGAGATTATTTTGAATTAGAGAAATAGTTAGAGCATATTATTGGGGACTCACTTTGAGAATACTTTTCTCTTTAGTCAGTCAGCTTTCTGATGGATATATTATTTTGTTTTAGGTCATTTATAAGCATGAATAAATATATCTGGTTTCTCTAAGATGCAACTGCATGTCTTGGAATCAAGATATTATACACTTTTATGGTTAGTTCTTCATACATAAATGTATTCTGCTTTCAGATGAAGCTTCTTGTGCTGGGTGCATTGGGTGGACGTTTAGATCACGAGTTTGCCAATCTCAATTCTTTGTATCTATTCCGGAAACTTCGAGTCATTCTCTTGAGTGATGAAAGCATGACTTTTCTCCTCCCAAAAGGCCACAAGCATGAAATTAAGATAAATCCATCTCTCGAAGGTCCTTACTGTGGTCTTTTACCTCTAAGTGGTTCATCCCTCTGCACTACAACTTCTGGTCTAAAGTGGGATCTGGGTACATACACGCACACTGTTTCTCCCTACATCTGAGAAATCACATAGCTTGCCATATTAACTACTGTCTATATTTATCACAGACAGAACTTCTATGGAATTCGGTGGCCTTATTAGCACATCTAATATGCCTGTAAGTGATCACGTGATGGTGTCGTCAGATACTGACTTGGTTTGGACAATAAGCCTCCAGCATCTACTCGTGCGATTGCAAGGACACATCAATGCCATAAAAAAGGTCATTATTTCTTCTAGGAATTTTGAAAAATTTTAAACAATCACGTCTTTGTAAGTTTTTCCAGTGCTTGGATTGTAAGAAGGTAATTACTTCGCTTTGTTTCTAACAGTGTCATTTATATTTTCCATTTCAGGGTAGTGAAGGTCTATAATGAACTCCCACACATTTATTTGGCAAGGTGCTTGCAACATTCTTTTATAAGGTCAGATTGAAAGATTTCTTTCTATTTGGCGGCCTGAGCTTGTTCTATTCTACCTGGTCATGGTGTGTACATATCCTCTGTACACAGGAATACACTTGATAATGGTGTTGAAAATCTCAACATAGAGCAATGTGCTCTCATCCTAATTCCAACAGTTTACAGAGCAGAGCAGATGGTTTTTTAGTAAGCAGTAGGAACATATATATGTGATTAACAAGCGTTCTTTAACAATTGTATGGATATGCGATTTGATTATTCATGGGTCAATAACAATAATTTATAGATACTTCATCCAATAAGTTATTCTTCAACTGGATTAAGTATTCTTCAAAAGTTAATTTACTTAGAAAAACTTTCCATTGGTTCCGAGTGAAGCCCTTTTTTTTGTGTTTTTCTTTGTTAGTTTTATTCGATGCTCATCTGAAAATAATATCTGCATTGTCTTTTGTTTTAATGCCAGAGAATTGGAAGTGTAATATTTTGGCATGTTCTCTTTCTTCGGCAAACCCGATAGGGAAGATAACTAGATGCAGACTTTCGTTGTAACTAACGTATTACCAATTAACTTTGTTCTAAGTATTAGTGTAGCGGCTCTAAGACCACATGCTTTTTGTATGCATGTAACTCTTTAGTTAGACAACATTTCCAGTAGTTACTGCACACATTTTTTATGGTTCATGTAGTTACTGTATCCAATCACATTATTTTGTTGGGCACTGGTTGATTAACGACATTGATAGAATGGTGGTAAAACGTAATTTGGTTTCCAAGACAGCAAATTTTGCATCAGGTGTCCTTAGTCAATTGTAACAATCATGATTCCCAACACAATCATGTTTTGGATGTGGTAATATGATCGAAAGTTACAACAATACATGTAAAGGTTGTAGAATTGAGTTGGCTGTAAAGATATCAAGGTCAGTAATCCCAATCCATATTAGAGTCATCTTGAGTACTGTTAAAGAGAATGCCCTACTTTATCCATTTGAAGAATCTGGTCATAAAGTCATACACATAGTATTCCATCCAATTCAGTAGATGCTTTAAAGAATCTGGTCTTTTGAAGAAATCACTCGTGGAGGAATTTCAACAGCATAAGCCGTTTGAGGGCATTCTCCCTCTTAGTAAGATTGATGATCAAGAATATCTGATTTGACACCGTAATACTTAAAAACACCAGTATGCAGGGCTTCACTACTCTTTCAGAAATTTGCCATCAACATTCAAGATGACAACACGAAATTTGCCATCAACATTTGAAACTTCAAGATAACATAATATAATCCAACATATAATTATCTCCCTCACAAAGTGCATCCCAATGCTTCCAACTTTTGCATGTCAAATAGTGAACGAGAGATTATGTGTGTGTGTGTGAAGCAAGAGTTAAAAACTGTTGCAATACTGACAAAAACTCTTATCGAATCGCTCGTAAATTCAGAGGTCGAGGTTAAGTTAAAGCAGAGGAAGTACCTACCCACAAAAGACCGGTCAAATCACTCATAAATTCAGAGCTTGAATACTGGTTTTCATAAATACTGGATCAACTACTCAACCTCTCATCGGCAAGACAATTTGTTGGAACTTGGCATTTACACATGATATTACCAGACGACGAATGTTCTGATATGAGATGAAGCCCAAACTAAGCAGGCCATACACTAGAAAGGACTGCTTTTGCACTGGTTTCTGACCAGCCTATGGCAATTCTGGGTGCCACAATAGTGGAGACCAAATAAGCAACATGGGAGTTTGGATATTCCAACAACCACCCATAAAATCTCCATCATATGGGTAATTCTGGAACATCGAGATGGCATTCGATGTCCTTGATCAATCACCCAATACATCACCCAATACAAATACACAAGCACATAAAATTCCAGACACATAGATAGAATCAAAGCAATAAATCCTTAGGGAACCAAAACAAAACAGCATAATAAACCTTACAGTACAAATCCATCACACAACAATCCGTATATCAGAACGACAACCATCCCGTTAAATTCAACACTTCACTACAGCATAGGAGCATCTGTCAAGCAATAAGATCTATAGGTAATCATCCACTAATATGTATAGATTCGGGCCCATACGTTAAGAATGGGAAGAGGAGGAAAGCCGTGTATTTTTCTTATCAGTCTTTCCGCGCAGTACCGCTGTCGTCATTTCCAGAGCTTCCTAGTTGTAGTAAAGCTCGAGTCCCATACCGTCATGGATCTCGTAGTCCTTGAGAGTGATGTGGTCCTTGTAGATGTTGTACCATTTCTGGATGCGAATCTTCTCCGGCCGAGTCCCGGTCTGAGCGGCCACGAGCTTCTTCAGGTCTCCGATGGTGTCGTCCTCGTTGCATTTCACGCGCACCTTCTTGCCCAGGCGATCGTTGAGGACAACCTCGATCATGATGGGCGATTGCCGAGTTTCTGTGAGAGCCGAGAGAGAAAGAGAGGATCAGGCGGCGGCTTTCTGGTCTGGAAAAATACGACGGAAGAAACAGAAAGGAGGAAAGGGAGGAGGTGAAGGAAGAAGCAACGATGTATACACTGCGATGCAGATGTGGGCGGCGGCGATGGAGCTGTGCTCTGTCTTGCAGAAGACGCAAGAATTCAGTCTTTGCCCGGAAAACGAAGGACCAAGACAAATCCATATATATATATATATGCACACATACGTAGCTACATACCGTATACGTATACGTTTGTACGGGATATATACGATATACACCGTATATGCCATTCCTCGTATTTGTACTTCCCCTCCTTGTTTTTGTTGTGAAAGAGACAACTTGTTGCTTCTATCGTTGTATTGCGTATTCCATTTTCCCCATCTTCGATTTCACCGTACGTAATCTGTAGCTGTAATATGTAGCTGTATCGACATGGATCTACTGCGTATTTGCGCACCTACTACCCCCCATATGTACATTCATGCCGGTGAGAGTAGCTGCAAAACGCGTGCTCAACTGGAGCGGCATTCACGTTAAAAGCGGTGCTCGATGGCCGTCTTGACTAGCTACCTTGGCCGAGAATGGCTCGAATTGGCACTGCCTTGGACGTAATGCTCGATGCTTCCTTGTACGGATAACCTTGTTATACGTATAGTTCATAGATCGAACAGTCTAGATAGACATTACAAGCGTTCCGTCTTTCGCTTGGTTTTTGAGGTTATTCCGCCTTTTGAAGGAAATGCTGGACATTCGATGACATTAGTCTTCTCACGAAGTGAAGGCTTGATTGATAGAAAGCCCGATTTGTTTCCCAACCTTGTTGTGGATTAATGATTCTAGAAACATCGGAAGCCTTGATGCCTTTGATCTTTATCCGGTGGCAAACAGGTCATCTGCATTATATACGGAATGATTTTTGCATTATTTACGCTCCCTCGATGGATCGAGAGGCGGAGAATGATTATTAAAGTGCTCCACCTTCGCCTTTGTCAAAAGGGAAGTGGAACCATTCTCCTTCTCAATCATTTGTGTACATATGTTTGGGAGAGAACAGAAGCTTCTCTTGCTCTCTATCTATCTATCTATCTATCTATCTATCTAAATAATGCAAAGAGAATTCCCATCACTTCCAATTGCTACTTCACCTACTTCATTTAGAAGCTGATAGCCCTAACCATGCTACAAAATGCTCTCTAACAAAAAGGGTTTAGGGCTCAGGGCTCAATGGAAGGCTAACAGCAAGTGATCAACCAACACCTTTTTGGTTAGCTCTTCCATTGATACATCATCAGCTCTTGTGGGCATTATTAGCCTCTTGCGACGATGTTCACGCGCTCGGTATCTTCCAAAATTTGCAGTAAAAGTCAGAATGTCCCAAGGTATAAAGCAAACAAACCAGAAAATGCGAAATCGTATGGTTCATCCAAAATCACAAACAGATGTATCCAGGATATCAAGGCCTAGGCTGCAGCTTTGTTCTATTCTCATCCTCTATGATTAGTATAGAGTTGGATGCGAATGATTCCTCTCGAAACGGGTTTTGGCGGTAACAATATCATGGCATATTGGTTTAGCCCACATCTAAGATTCCACTGCTCACACATCAGATGATGAAAACATAAAATCTCATCAAATTGTTCAATACATACCAGAATTCCCGGCAATCATGATTGATTAAAAGCTGTAACATCTCCCCGTTCACAGCATGAAGCAAACCGGAGATTTCCAGCTTAATCTTGCAAAAGACACCAAGCAAAGAAGTAAGGTTGCCTTATCAAAGCAAGCACAAAAAATGCTTTGTTGAAACTTCCAACAATAGATTGCCGATCACTTTTAGCATCCAAGATATACTGTGCAGATGACAAGGTTTTCAGTTTATTACAAGAGAGAGGATGGGCGTGGCACGGCAGATTTTTAGGACATTGCATTATCAGCTGCAGTCGATTCATGATCAAGTTGCACAAAAGGAAACAGTAGTCAGCTAAGGAATGAGAGCTAAATACATGAAATAGATGTCTTTCATCAAGATGGCTTAGGAGATGGTGATGAAATAACACCCTTATGAAGGACAGGAGATCATAAACATAACTAAATAGCTTCCCAATCCTCTGAAAGCAAACGAACTGACAACTCACCGTTACCATCACTGCTTTCTTCATTCATAACCTCTATGGATCTCGCCGATGATAATATGCCATGGAATCCGTTAGCGAGAGAATCGCTGCAGGAAATACTTGCCATGGGTGAGAAATACTGCGATCGTAACGGTGGGATATGGTCCGAGTATGTTGACTCCTCTACAGTTTGAACCTGAGCTCGAATTCCGGAATCCGCTATATGCTTCGATGAGCTAGAAGGAGTGATATAAGGGAAGGTCTCCTCCACTAGGTGCAACAAGCCACACTTTGGAAAAGAGAGGTTTCTAGGCATGGGGGTACCTCGATCAATCTCCTCAAGGGAATGGTCTCTAGATGTGGGAATACCTTGACTCATCTTCTTAAGAGAAAGGTTGCTAGACATGGGAATACCTCGATCCATCATCTCCTTCCAGGAGGCTGATTCCTCCATGGTTTGAACATGAGCCCAGTCTTCAGAACCCTTGATATGCCTCAAAGGAATGATAATCGGGAAGCCCTCCTTGGTTACTTGTGAAGAACTGCCCGCTCTAAGAGAAAGCTTGCTAGATATGGGAATGCCTTGATCAATCTCCTTCCCCAAAGCCAACACTTCTTTGCTCAGGGCTGCAATTTCTCCCCTGCATAATGGTAACTTGAAATTTCTCTCAACTGGGATGTCTAAGACTACAGATGAATAACACACAACGTATATTATTATGGGCTTTGAAGGCCAAGCATATATGGCAGAACAAGACACCACTAATGGAGTTTAATTGTTGGAAAAATTCTCGTTACAATGCAAAAACAAACCACTAAGACTTGTTGAAAACAGTTGAAAACTAACAAGATCATCGATAAAGGTTCAATCACAACCTGCATATTTGCACTATCATTCTATGCACATAGTTTTCGTATGCATAGTTTTCCTTAATCGTTGTCCCAACCTCGTTGGCTTGTACATTATGTTTAGCTATTCCAGAGAGCAAAGAAGAGAACGACTCTTACTGCAGTGAACCGATGATATTCCCTCGATCGATCAAAATATCCTTTAACTGCAAAGGAATGTCGAAGAACAGCCTGGTTTTTATATATCCTTAAGAAAATAATGACATATACGCACATATAACCATATAATCTCACCCTTGTGCACATTTCAGCCTGTGTTTTCAAAATCTGTGAATCATTTTGGACTCTTTGAATAGAAATCTTCTCGAAAGCTAGAAGCCCTTCTGCATCTTCCACCTTCTTCAATGTTTCTTCGACAGCAGCACTTTTTGCTTGACTTGCCCTCTCTAGCCTCTCTTCCAAAATCTCCCGAATCTACACCAAATTCATGTAAAATTAATATCGATTCCTGTTCCAATCTCAGTAAGAGAATCAGAACAAGGATAGAATAAAGAACTGTGAGAACGAACCAGTTCAATACAAGAAGAAAATCCAATCCTGTTTCAAATAACAGGAAAGTCAGACACATTTTAATTTTCTTACATCATTAATAGTAGCCAGAACCCTTGTTTGGTGTGTCTTTGTCTCAAGCAACCGCAATTTCAGTTCCCGAGCTTCCATCATCAGCAAATATTTCTCGCCATATATCTCGGCAGCTCTCTTTTAGTTAAATGGAAACATTATCCACAACTACTTATACTGTATCATAACTCATTAACACAATACAACTCTCTGGTCTTCACAGTAGGAAATATGTATGACAAACAATCCAATCAGTGATATACGTTTGGTACCGTTCCTCACTCTAGGGAGTTATATGTTCACCAATTCTTTTGATTACCCAGGTGCAATTGTGCTCAGTTCAGAAACTGTTTAACAGTTTTGATTGTGCTCATATTATCTATAAGAATATATGTAAAGAAAGTATGTATGAAGCTATCTAGGCCTTCTATACATTTGTGTGCGTTGTTTTCTCATATTTTCCTGCCATGCTTGAAAAGAAATCATGATTGCAGAGGCATAGACATGCTTCTCACGCATTGTTTGCATGAAAACACAGTTACTATGCATCAAGAATAAAATCGATGATAGCACCAGCTATGAAAACAAGTTGCATACTATGTTTTCATTCTTAATTGCAGATGTATAGAAATGCTTCTCACGCATTTGTTTTCATAAAAATACAACTATGCATCAAGAATGAAATCGATGATCGCACCAGCTAGGAAAACAAGTTGCATACTTTGTGTACCACACAGAATAAAGATAGCATAAATGACAAGAAGCACCAGTTCATTTTCGGCTCTTTGGCATGAAAGTTGTGTCTTCAACTCTTCCACCTTCAGAAGGATTTCTGAGGCACCCTTCTCAGCTTCTATTTTTGCGTGTTGGGCTTCAGCTTCTTCTTGTTCTGCTTTAAACCGTAGCAAGTGAAGATTTTTTATGCCTGCCTCCGTAAACTCCTAATCAAAAGAAATCTGAGATGTGACGACAATGTATCATGAACGATTCCTTTTCTTTTGAAAAATGTAAACATGTAAATTACTTTGCAATATTTTGCTTCGTTCAGAAGCATGTCAATTTGTTTAAGGTGAATAATATCAGTTCCAGGAGAATCTTTCTCCAAACTGAACTCGTGGGAGGTACTCTTCTCATTAACATTCGTAATAGTATCATCAGTTTGAGAACTGTCGTCATTGAACTCTGTCAACAAATGCTTCTCTTCTATATTTTCCACTATAATACTAGGGTCTAGTTGGAATTCCTTCTGAGGTCTTTGCATTCCAATTTCAACCTCAACAGATGTTACCCCTTCTGATTGCTCAAGAAGACGAATATTACATGCACAATCATCCACTGAAGATTGGCTTGTATGAAGTTCTTCCCCAGTGAACGCTAATGATTCCGTTGAGCTTCTGGAGGACTGACAAATATCTCTGATATACGAACCAAGTGAGCTGTGACATAGAGTTACAGAAGGCTCGTCATATCTATCTCCCTGACCTTTCATATTACACAAGCTCCTGCAATCTACAGTGTCATCTACGAGAATTACAGACTCGAACTCATTCAAGCAATCGCCATATCCTTCTTCCGTTTGCATTCCATTTGGCATCAAACATGGCCCAGGTGGTCGTCCATCGTGCATACGTTTCGTTTGAAACCCAGCTTTCCATATGACTGACTCTTCATTCTTGTCGAAATCGAACTCCTCTTCTTCGACTTCAAGCACATTATGTTTCTCGTCCTTCAACAGTGCACGAGGGTTACGGCTACGGCTTATCATTTTATCAGCTGCAGGATGAGGTGAATATGGCAAGGCGTCCATCTCATGATGGTGACTCATCTTCTTCAGATTCAACTTAATGGCAGATTCCAGATTATCTCCATCGCTTAACATCAAAGCCTTGATAACTCCCACATCAACCTAGACACATAGGCCACACTGCAGTTACCAGCGGATCCAAAACTGACGAATCTGACGCTAATCTATGCATATTTGCGTCCATAAAATGCATGTAAACGCGTGTGTATATATTCAAATTTCATACATGTGTGTGCATGTTTGGCATACCAAAGAAAACAGATAGCAGAGATATCTTGTTCACTCTTAATCTTAATCAAAATCTAAAGAATTCAGCGTGCATGGGTATGAGACTGATGATTAATCTACATACATAACCCCACACTTCAATTACTGATAAGGAGAGCTATGGATAGCTACTGATGAACAACAGGTATTCATACGGTAAGAAGCCATCAAAATATGAGTTACACACTGATGCCACTAAAAACTACAGTCTGATGAAACTGATAAGAATCTTGTATAATGCACACAGTTTTACGGATCAAACGGCAGATGAAGACAATGAAGAATCGTATGTATGATAAGTCTGTTGACAGCCTTTTGCCGGTATCCTACATACCCATGACAGCAAAAAATGAAACTACTGATCAATCTGATCAGAATCGTGCATGAAAAAGCATCAGAAAATGCAAGCTATCTATCTGCTAACAACCTCGTGGCAATCCATATCATCTTCAGTACTGAAGCAAAACTAGCAGTAAATCCCAACAAAGAGTCCGAATTTCGCCCTACATACTCCACATGACAAAGCACCAGATGATCATTAAAGAAAAAAAGAACACGATTTCATCTCTACGAAACGAGCAGAGATTCCAAAAAGAAAAAATCAAACCCAAAAAAGAAAGACAGGATCTGAGGGGAGACACGTAGTAAAGAAGGAAGTAAAAACCTGCGGGAAGCCTTCAAATACTGAATCTACAGTACGTCCTTGTGATGCAGATCAAAAACTCTTTCTTTTTTCCTTGTTCTTGTTTCTGAAGAATTGAGGAATTAATGTAACCCTTTTATGTTATGGATCGTGATATTAAATCAGATGCCCTCGGAAGATCGGTGTGTTTTCCCAGGTAAAATCTGAGCATCAAGATGCATCCATTCTGACATATGCTTCGTCTATTTCATTATATTGATGTGCTTGGAGAGATCGTCCAATAATGCAAATATGAAACTGTGAAACTCTTTTTGTATTGTGAAACTGCAACTTGCGCATTGAATCAGTAAACTAATGTGTCAAACCTAAGTCACGAATAGGACAGCTTCCACAATCGTCGCATTCATTCATTTCCTTGATTAGAGATGAATCAGAATGCAATGAGTGCACATCTTACATCGTCTTGTGAGAATAATTGAGCCTAGCTTTGGCTTTTGCTACAATTTAGTTAGCTAGAATTGCCATTCATGCGAAACCTAGGAATTTCTAGTATAGAAGACGGAATGAGAACAATATGGCACTAGCAAAAAATATTCTGAAGCTATCATGATGTGAAATTTCCAATAAACCATAATTGTAAGCTTCACAAAGTCTTCAGTGTAAATTTAAACTAAAACACTATTTCAGATATCAAATTAGGCCCACTTTGAACCCATACAACAATTCCCAAAATCTAGTCTCAAAGTATCCACAAACAATTGATCAATCATTTCATAGATGTGCTTATGTAAACAACCCAACTAGAGAAAATCCCAAAGAGATACATCTACACAATAAAAAGGACTTACTAACATCATAAGATACAAAAATTAAGCCATCAATTACGAACAGTAACAAGAAAATATAAAATTAACAACTACAGAAGACTATAATCAAGACATTAGAAAGGCCAACAAACAGAAGCACTATAAATTATTTCTAAAAAACAACGGCCAGAAGAGAAAAAGGCTACATCATGAAGAGAAATAGACAAAGAAAAAACTCGTTTTCATTTATCCACTACATCACGGATATCTATTGAAATACTAAGCTGTTCACTGGCAAAACACTTTTCCAGTGATCAGCGGTTTTACAAAAACTTGACAACATGGTATGGCTTACTCTTCAGAAACTTCAAAGTTCAAAGTGACTCAGCTTTTTTTAGTAAAGGTAAATCAAATCGGAATATAATCTGAGAAAAGATGAACACATTTAAGGTCTAGCAATCAGTATACTTATAAAATGTTACAACCCCCAACATTGCCATGCTGTAGGAACACCAGAGAATGATATAAGGGGCATATCTATTCAACTAGATCACATACATGCTGTATATGTATGCACATGGAGAAGTACATCAGGCTTTGTCGTCATGGAACTCCCATGAAGTAAGTTTTGGAGACTTTCCTTTGCCACAATTCTTCACATATCGGTCATTATCTGCAGGCATTTCCTGCTCACATAAAAAAAATTCAAAATAAACCCAATGCATTTTAATTGTATGCTCGAGGGTTCCATGAATATTATAAGGTACCCTCAAACTCACCTTCACTGTGGCACTGGATAGCATGGACAAGATGCTGATGCAGATAGAGCTTACAGTCATCGCAGGTGACCAGGAGTCATACAGAATGTCTGCCATAAATCTCTCTTATTTTGTCTCTCCATCGTCTTCGTTTGCACTCACAAACTCAGCTTCAATAGTCATGTAAGTTATTACCTATTTGTTTCTGTATTCAGATCATGATTCTTTACACAGTACAGATTCATGCACCTCTTTAGACCATTAAAGCAGATTTGCAAGCATTGGCACCACACCTTGTGACATAACAATGACCTCTAAGACTGATTTAGGATCATGCGAGCAATCAACTATACTTATGCCAGGCCTCCGTGGATGATTGTAGGCTCTAGACATGCCATGTTAGCTCAGGGATAGAAGATGTTTAGATTGAGTTCTATCCTACCTTGCCCTAAATGCTTTGTGGGTATACCACACCTCGGATTAACACAATCAGCGACCATAAAAGCTATTTTACAAAAATGAATTGAACCTTTGAATAAGTTACATGTGAATGTTTCTATCCAGAGCTCCATAGTCGATAATGGATGAGCTATACAAGAGCAATCATGGCTGAGCTACTCAAATTCAAAGTTTCCTAGTCTGAATTTTCATTTTGCAAGAGTCTTGGTTGTTTCCTTAGTGAGCTTTTGTCTTGTTTTATTCTTACATGTACAGCTGCCAAAGATCAATACCCACTCCAACCATAAAAAAATCAGATCAATATGATCCAGAATATAATTTGCTATTTATGAATTGAGGTCTATATTAAGGGATTATTAGCAAGATTATGTCTTACAAAACCAAGACTGCATGAAGGACATAAATTCAAGTTGACTGGCTACTCCCGTGTGCATAAGATAAGATTCTTCAATTTTAACATTTTTTCTCCACAGTTAACTGTAACATGGAAGAAGTGGCATAGGCCTGCTGTTTAAGTCTTTCCAAATGTCACGGACGCTTTTCTTCAGATAGACCAACTTAAGAAATCGTCTACATCTCTCTATGGAGAGATTTAACAGTAATTACTAGTAATGGTTGAGCATTACAGGTAGCCGGGAATGACTGAGCTCGAAATGAAGCAAAAAGAGCTCCTGCAACAAGGATTCTTACACATTGTAATGCCTAATCTTGACACATTTGACAGGTCCTAACCAGGAAAAGCTATATCACAAACATAAAGACACGGCCGTACAATTTGAAGATGTTGCAGGTTGCGCGGAAAAAAGTTTTGAGGATATCATAACTTTGCTTGTGCTTGAAGTAGACAATACTTAGGAAGCTCTACAGATTTGTGGTCAATGTAGTTTTTAAAACTGCTGACTGTATTCTTATTGTATTGTCCTTGATCAATTACTATAGGAAAAGGAACACAAGCCAATGGGCAAACAGGACGTAAAACTCTGAGGTGAGGAAATCTCACTTTGACGTGATGCACAGATCCTGTCTTCATCTTCAAATCCGTCGTGGTAAAAGAAGAATCTTCAGTAGTTTGATTGGAGTTTTACCACCATATAGAAATACTGTGGATCTGTTCCTTCTTCTTCATCTTAAAGATCTCCCCACTATGGCTTGACCTCTCCCCTCTGTAGAGGTTTCATTTAAGTATGCAGTTCGATTTATCCAATAACAACATATTTTATTTTGCTACTTCTGCAATACAAGACAAACATTTCCAGAAGTAGTCTCGTGTTCCTTGGTCACTTTGATAACTTATGGTATATCCTCCTTTCTCATATGGAAAAATGTTCACACAAATGTGAAGCAATATACAGAAAAAAGAATTTGCCCAAATTAAATGAAACTCAACACGTTCCCATTAAGATGAAGCTATGAAACAGATCTTACCAAGGCAAATATGTCCATTGCTGTAAATATGTGGATGCACAGGAGGATTCCCGATGAAGATTACCTGTTGCATGAACCTCAGAAATCAAACAAGAACGAAAAAGAAACGATCAACAAATGAATCCTAGACTTGCAACAAGCATTGCAGTACCTGAGGAGAATCCATAGGATACTTCTCTGGAAACTCGACCTGTAACTGGAAGCATTCACCTTCATAGAAAGTACCAGCAGCCCCAGAGAATTCAATTGTCCATCTATAGAGACAATATTTAGCAGAAACAATGAGACCGATCTTGATATGACAGAAACTAACTTCATCCCAAATACATATAAGACCTTACTTGGATAAATCATCTGTGGGATTGACCTTGAATCCAGCAGGAGGATTGACCTGCCACTCAGCAAGCTCTTTCTGAAGGCGCTTGACTGCAACCCTGCCAAGATTCTATAGCAGAGAATTTTATTTGCTACACTTCACAGGTGTACATGCATACTTCTATGCATATGTCATATGCATGATATGCATCTACATATCAAGTCAAAACACTCTTTAAAATGTTCACGTTATGCATATACATGATGTGCATGTACATATAAAGCATACTTTGAAACCAACTTCATTGCGGGGAAAACACAAAGAAGCTCCATGGAAATCTAAACTCTGTGAACTCATAACCAAGCCTGCTACGAAGAAAACTTCAAATGTGTGATAAAAATCCACCAGCTCAAATTCTGAAACTGACAAAGAAATGCATATAATCCAGCAAAAACCTGTTCCTTAGAACCAAAAGAATCCTAATTCAAGACCACCTCTTGACCTCTGAACGACAAGAAACTTTGAAAAATTCAGAAACACTAGTTCCTTGGAACCGAAGGATCCTAACCTAAGACAATTTCCTGGTCTCTGAACAGCGAGAAACGGTGAAGAATAATAAACCCATTAACCAGAGATCTACTGTGAAATAACATAGCTAAAGACTAAAATTTACAAAAAAATAACATACCAAAATCTAGCTCCTCAAGCCAATAATGTACTGCGAAATTATAAGAAAGAACGATGTCTATTTGAGAGATTTAGAGCAGGAGTGTCACAAAATCATCCTCACAAGGCTATATGCAACGTTAAACTGCGAGAAGAAAAAACGAACCGAGTCTAAAAAAAGAATCCTAAACACCAAGTCCCGGTAAAACCGACTACATTTACTAGAGATTGAAGCAAAGAACGCACGGACCTGAGCTCTCTTCTAATGAAGATTTCTTTTTTCTAGTGCGAATAAGAAGAGCATAAGATTTAAGTCCCAACCTAAAGAGCTCTCTCCATGTACAAGCACGAGGAGTTTCGCTCTGGAAGTGAGATATGCAGTGTCAAACCGTGGATTCCGACTCTATGCGTGCGTGCGTGTGTGACACATCGACAGAGAGAGAGAGAGAGAGAGAGAGAGAGAGAGAGAACCTGAGAGGCCGGAGTTCCCATGGATGGAAGGATCGAAAGATTCAGCAACAAAATGGCAGCAACAGCATCGTGATCAGAAACTAGCTTCCCGAACTATACGTATATGTATGTATGTGGGTTTATGTGCATGTGCATGTGCATGTATGGATACATGCGAGCATGTGTATGTGCATGTGCATGTGCCCGTGCGCGTGTATGTGTGCATGTGTATGCGCATGTGCATCTGTGTGTGTGCATACCATGTATGCATGTGTATCGGCTATGTGCATGTGCATGTGCATGCATGGATATGCATGTGTATGTG